>CAAKHB010006585.1:0-17792 GCA_901007665.1 Aeoliscus strigatus
TTATAACAGGGGAAAAAGAGGCAGAAACCTCAGGGAGGACCACAGAAAGAGGGATCCCCCTCCCTGGGACGGACAGACCTGCAATATGTGTTGCATGCACAGACAATGAGCATATAAACAAACAAACAAACAGTGAGTCAGCTTGTGAAGTCTAGAAGGTCCAGGAATGCATGTGAGGCAGTTCAGAGTCCAACAGTGTTTTTAGTCCATGTCTGCCCGGGGGGTAGATGTCAGCTGGAGAAACTTTGGAGATGAGGAGGCAGTTCAGTAGATTATGGCGCTGGGGGTGGGTGTGTCGTGTAGCATCGGCGGGTCAAGCAGTTCTCCAGGTTGGGTGGCGGGCAGTGCAGGTTGGATGGCACCAGAACTCAGACAGAGTGAAGGGGTTAGGTACATGCTGCAGATGTTTATAGAACAAATATTTGAGGGGTCGGGGGGGGGGGGGGGGTGAAGGGGAAACGGGGGAGAGAGAAAGAAAGGAGGTGGGAACCAGAAGAGGCTTAGTGCCAATGCTCAGTGCCACTGTTACGACTATGAGTTCCCCCGGCAGTCTTGAGCTATGGCAGCATAACTAAGGGCTGGTTCAAGGGCTGGTTTAAGTTGAACCTGAGCCCTGAGCCAGCCCTAACTATAAGCTTTGTCAAACAGGAATGTCTTAAGTCTATTCTTAAATAAAGAAAGTGTGTCAGCCCCCCGGACCCAAAGTGGAAGGTGATTCCAAAGGATGGGAGCCTGATAGCTGAATGCTCTGCCACCCACTGTGGTTTTGGATATTCTGGGTACAACAAGCAGTTCTAAATTTTGGGAGCGTAATGGTCTATTTGGATGATAAGGTACTATGAGATTTTTGAGGTATGAGGGACCCTGACCATTCAGGGCTTTAAAGGTAAGGAGAAGAATTTTGAAATCTATTCTGTATTTAACTGGGAGCCAATGTAAAGAGACTAGTACAGGGTCCCTTTTTCGGGTTCCTGTCAGGACACGAGCAGCGGCGTTTTGTACCAGCTGCAGGGGCTTCAGGGAGTTGTTAGGGGAACCTGACAGTAAGGAATTGCAGTAGTCTAACCTAGAAGTTACAAAAGCATGGATCAGCTTTTCAGCATTGATTTTAGAGATATTCCGCAGATGGAAGAATGCTGTTTTTGTGGTATGTTTAATGTAAGAGTTAAAGGACAGGTCCTGATCGAATACAACACCTAGGTTTTTTACTGTGGTGGTGGAGGCCAAGGCAAAACCATCTAGGGAAATGATATGATCTGTTGTGGGAAACCTCACAACCACCCTCCCCAACACACTACACTATGATGACAGAGCTGCTGCCAATCATCATCAACACTTGATGAAATGCCACTTGTCTGTGTGATCAGCTGCATCAGCTCACCTGCTTCCACTTAACTGGTTTTATAGTCACATGACTCATTCTGGTCTTTTCCAGTCTGCTGCTCAGACTCAACATGAAGAAACAGCAGAGCTCAGAAGATCTGTGTGTGTTCCCGTTTTTGTGACTTCCTTGAGAAGCAGATGAACAGAGGTCAAGAATAAGAGGCAGCTGAGAGAAACATTTGTCATGGCAATTAAAGTTTACAAAATCCACAGTGATTCTATGTTTGTTTGTACTTTTTTTGTGACATAATTTCTGAAATATGGTTCCAAAGATGGACTTGTGACTCAGTCAGCAGCTCTGTGTGGCAGAATCACTTAATTGATTCCATTCACACATCCTGACACATCCAGCTGTGACACATTAGTCTGAAGAATGAGAAAAGCAGCACACTTGCTTTTCTTTACCTCATCATGCAAGTTCACACACTCTGAAAATAATCCATTTCAGATGTAAATGTCAGTGTTAAACTCGTCACAGGTCATGATCTGACAAAAACAAAACTTCCATTTTGCTGATGTAAACAAACCACATGCACAAGGTCACATGACATTCTGTGAAAAACATCAGCAGAAACCTCCTGGAGTCAGTCCTGGGGTCTGTACCACGAAGCTCGATTAAGTCCTGGATCAATGGAGTTGATCCAGGACTGACTTAGCGAGATCATGGCGATCAGGATCATCGGTACCACGAAGCTGGATAACAACTCGCTAATTCAATCCAGCTTTGTCTCATCAAGACCCGTGAACGCGCACGTATAAGAGGTGTGTTCGAGGCAGCAGACCAATCACAATCATCAGCGCACGAACGGGAGACAGAGCGCCTCTCACTGGCCACAGAGGTTAATGCTGGAAAAGTAGGAGGAGAAGTCAGTGATTGTAGAAAAGACAAACTCTGTGGAAGATGACAGAAGACGACAAAGAAGCTGACAACGCATCTCAGACTGTGTAAATCTGTACGTTGTTCATTAATGCCTCAATGAACCTACAACATCCGTGGATCCCTCGAAATCACATTGTTTTTTCCCAGTTAAAAGAACAAACATAAAAACACTAAAGCGTAAACTTTAGTATTGAAATTCAGTTCATTCATATCAATATACCAATATCGCCTGTATTAGGAGACTATGAAAACCCATGAGTCGTCAGGAGGCTGAGCACGGGGACAAAGGGTGTTTGACAGATGCGTTTCCATTTGGACTAAACAATAAAAACTACAGGCTGCAACGTCTGTTGTTTGCTTTCATTTATTAAGACTAAAATCAACACTGAATCCCATTAAAAAAAACTTACAAACACAGTGCAAGCGAGTGAGCAAACGAGCTAGCGGTCAGTAAAAAGTATGAGCGCACCCCACCCAGTTCATTCATACATTCCGCCGGTAAAACCGCTGATTTTACTACTTCCCTGAAGTACCCCCCCATCTGACTCCTCCCCAGATGTGACACAAAGAATGAAGATACCTGGCACCTACAGTCTGAATCAAATCAGCTGATGGAGCTGTGTTAGAGATGATCAGGGACAAAGAACAAAAATATCATCTCCCTCTTCAAAAAAGAGGGGAAACCCTCAAACACCATGAATGAAGTGTGGAGATGACACTGTTCACATTTCAGTTACTGAACCACATGTATGGAAAGTGTCTCGTGGAGACAATGAACTCGTCTTTTAAATCAGTGAGGTCAGAGGTCACTTGGTGGACCACCGACAGACGGTGTTTAATCTCCCACTGAATAAAGGAAATGACCCGTGGCAAAGAACCTCAGGGTGATGTACACTGTCTGTGATCCAGGGTGTGAGAATCGGTCAAATTCTGTGAAATTTAACTGGTCAGATTGGTCCAGGAAGATTCTTTCATGCCGTAACTCCTCACCACCTGTCTTACGTGGAGGAATGGGCAGGTCATTGTTTTTCCGGATATCTGATTGGCCAGTGGGTGGAGCTTTTCACGGGATCAGATTCAATCCAGACAGTTATCCTGCTCCAGAGCAGGATAGTTTTTCAGAGTAAATGACCATGGAGACAGGTCTTAATAAAACGAAATCCGGCTTGGTGGTACAGAAGATCCAGGATCAACCCTGAACTTATCTCGCTAAAACAAAATCCTGCTTTGTGGTACAGGCCCCAGTTCACCATGGAAACAACAAACATGTTTCAGCTGCGTTCAGAACATTCATATTTGGAAACTCTGGAAACGCATGTGTGTGCATAGGTATGTTGGGTATTTTTACCTTAGAAAATGGTGAAAATATGTACTATAGAAACCACATGCATGATATGTACTATATTTACTGACACTGCTGTTACATCGACACTGAAAGAGTAAAATGGCAACATGTATCATTTGCACGAGGTGATTTACAGCGAAAACAGACAAGTACTCTGTCGCCACCTCTCAAATAATGAGAATTTAATATGCTGAAGAAATTTATGGGGTCAGACTGGAATTCCATTGTACCATGGTGACACAAACAGTGCTGTCGTTTCTCCTCCACTGAACATTATCATGCAGCAAACATCCCATTCAAAGTGTCCGTGAGCTTTTAGAGTCAGTGAAATTATTTAATGGAACACTGGAGGTGAAGTGATGAAACAATCTGATTTCTTCATTAAACTTGCTTCAACACACCAACATTGAAGCCAAAAGTTTTCTATTGTTTGGTGTTTTATCTCATATAAGCATCTTTTTCTTTTCTCTTTGGTTTGAATCCTCTCACGCAGGGGCGTCCAAACAGTCCTTGAGGACCCCCATCCTTTAAGTCATTTCACTCAGTTCATCAATCCAACCTGTCAAGTACCAACCTGTCAACATGTTGTTTTCACTTTTTTCCACCAATGATGAAGGTGATAGTGGTGATACTGATTATGTTTCTTCTCTCTGGTTGTGTTCAGTCGTCGTCCTGTAACTAACGCTGCTGTTTATGGTCCAAACTCACAACGATAGAAGTAATTCAGATTAATGAGGGACATGAGACATCGTGTCCACCAAAGAACAAAGACATGAAAGAGGTTTTGTTCAATCATTTGACCTCATTCCTGGAGTTTGAACGAGTCACAGGAATGACAGTGTTATGCCAAGAATCCTCCCTCATTTAGCATTCAGAATGAGACGGACCCAGGCAAGCCGTTGTTCTCAACCCCCGAGAACCAGTGAGGTCGACAAACAAGGGTCTTTGTCCACACCACTGCGGCGTCTTCTGTCTGTGCAAGTGAGAGACACTAACATAAAACTTTTCATGGCAGCAATAATCAAAGTTCAGTTACATTCACTGGTTCCACTCAAAACTTCTTGCTGTCAACGAGCAGCTCAGAGGTACCACATCTCCAGCATTACCCATCTGCCTGCTGCAGTGTCATGTTCACAGGGTCATCAGATATTCTCAACACCATTGTGGATCAGTTGCTTGACGTTCACCTGTCTCCCATAGCAACCTGGCTCCAAACTGACGATTCACACAGGAACAAAGAGGGGAGAAGTTTCCACCTGAGCAACTCACATCTGATAGAAAACTACAGTGCAAAAGACGTTTCCTGACTTTGAAGAGTGTTTGTCCACAGGAGAGCGATGACCCCTGCCCTACACACACACACACCAGTTTGCATTTTTTTAGTCTCAGTGGGGGCAGCAAAGTGAATATTTGCTTGAGTGAACAGGATGTGCATCAGCTGCCAATTGTCTGTCACGACACTTATCCCATCAGTGTGCTGTGTTGTTGTCATTTTGTGTTGCATTGGATACAAACATTAAATTCAAAGGTTTCACAGAGGTGAAATGTTCACATGTGTATTTTCCAATATACGTCTGTTGTGGAAAATACAATAGAAACATTTACTGCATTCATTGTATTCATTTAACCTAAGATTGATCATGTGTGTACAATGGCAATTTCTCTTTCTTATAGATAGATAGATAGAATCTATCTGTCTATCTATCTATCTACAAATAGATAGATAGAATCTAGCTATATATATAGATAGATAGACAGATAGATAATAAGGTATAAAATAATGATAATAATAAGGTATAAAATAACTTTATTCTAACATCCTTCGCAGACACTGGCTGTATAACAGGCTCCTGTTTTGTGTGTGTAAATGCGGTAGTGTGGTAGTTAATGTGTGTTCGCTTTGTTTCGTCCTAAATTTCACTTTCACTTCACAATTTTCAGTTGCTCTTCATCGGCACTTGCAGCGCTGATTCACTCGTGCTTTTATTGTGAAAGTACAAACCCGGAAGTGTGTGTTTGCAAGTACCTTGACCTCCCGATGACGCGGCTGCAGGCGGCGGCTCGTTCACGCTGAGGGGGATCCGTTGCGTGTACGCGCGTCGGTGCGACGTGAACGTTTGAGTGTGGATGTTGGAGAAACTTGTCGCCGATTCGGTTTTACTCGGTACGTCGTCGGTAAGTGTGTGTGACTTGATGTTTGTCTTAGCGGATATAGCAAACGTCCGCTGAAATGTTTTTTCGTCTCAGTTTGAACGGAGCAACGAAACACTGGTCATTTAAATGACGAAACGTCGGTTTGGTTTAGTCCCATTTCTCCTCCGGTGATGACGTCATCATTGACGTGCCCCAGGTGTACGCGTCTTGACGTCAGGTGCAGTCTATTGACGTTAATCACCTTCAGACCAGAAATCGAGTTTAGAGGAGACTGAGGTCAGAGTTTGTTCCTATGCAGATCTTTCTCTCTGAAAGAGTGTTTCTTGTTTTGATGTTTGTTGCAACAGGTTTGTTTTTTTTGGAGCAGGTTTGTTATTTTCTTGGTTTGTTAGTTGGAGCAGGGGCCTGTACCACGAACTACAGTGTATCTGTGCTCATGCTGATCACAGGTCAAGGAATGTGATCTTACCAAATGGTTTCTTTAAGCTTCCAGTGATGTTGCTAGGGATGAACCTGTATCCCAGACATCCCTGAGAGGACGCGGTAAACTCAAGACAAGCGCTGTTTCCAACCTCTGCGCATCGACTCAGATGTGATCCCTGTGCACAGTACTGTGACCATTGTTTTACGACTGATCTCTGATGACACAATAACAGTGTTTTGTTTTTTTTTAACTACATTGTTTGTTTTTAATTAATGAACATCTGTGCCAGAGCAGCAGGCAAATGTCCGAGTGTGTTTGAACACGTTCTTTGTGTGCTGTGTTGGAAGTTTTTTTCGTTAAAGGATGACAAAATTAGCTCCATATATTAGATATTCCATACCAAAAAGAAGAAAGACCATAAACAAGGAAATATGTATTGTTTAATTAGGAAAAGAAGGAAAACATATGTAATTAGTCAACTAAAAATAACTCTCAATAATAATAATAATAATTGTTTGTATTTAAAATGCAGTCAATTTTCATGTGGAAAAAGTCAAATGCTGCAAAATGTTTTGACAATAATAGCTGCGTTAACAAACTGGGTTGCCTCTACGGATCGGGTCATGGCAGTGATGAAAAACACTGGGTGTGTTAAGCAGCTGAGTGCTTACAATGAGCATCTCCAGCTGAGCAATCACACAGCTGTTCTGTCTCCATAGCAACCGCCAAACCAAGAACAACATGTAAGTTACTTGGTTTGTTAAATTAGAAATTGTTCCAGTGACGCTGAAACGCAGCAGCAATGGTTCTTCTTCGTGTTTTGTTGGAGGAAGCAGCGGCTGAGGAGGGTTTTTGATCCTGTTGATCAGGACGATGACATGACTCTGTCTCTGATGTCATGACTGAGTCTGATCAATGAAACGGATCTCTTCCACTCTGACCAGCTCATTCTGAGCGAATGTACACAACCCGTTAAGTGCATTGTTCACTCTGAGCGTAACTGAGTGGCTCACTGAATGGACGCGCCCACTTTGAATGGCGGTCGCCATTTTGATATGCTCAGGCAGCGTCTGCGCATACATCCCTCTTCTGACAAGATCTTGTTTTTCTCAAGTAAGCATGAAATATCCTCAGGTATCCCCACCAGACTATAAAAAAGGGATATGACAGAAGTAGCGTCATATGAGCAGATGTTGGCAAGAGTTAATGACGAGGAGGAAGAGAGGAGGTGAAGGGGCCGATTCTTGCCTAATAATACATTGAGTTGAGGAGATGTAATAGCTGTGACTAAACATTCACGGGTTATGTAGGGTTCTTGAGTGTGTGAACTTGAGTGTGTGAATTATTCTGTACTAGCATGTATATGTAGCTACCAGACACTAGGGATCCACTGGAACACCATCCTTTAAGAGAAAAGAACACAAAAATGCCACTGAATAAAACCTTATAGTGTTTATGTTTCCGTTTTGTGCTAAAGATTTTGCAGAAATTGACCCAATTCGTTTAATTTAGTTGATGACCATTGTGATGAATATGTTTTATGTATTAAAATCAGCACTTTTTATGATAATTGTTTTGATACCACAGACATCATTTTGTTTTCATTTGAATTTTAGTAATTCATTTTGGTGTTTATGGTTTATGTTGCTGCAGAAATGCTATTTTATTTGAATTTTGTAAGTCCTGCCACTGGGACAGTTATTTTGTGATAAACCTTTGAGATTTCAAATTTTATTTAATTTCACATACATTTTGAACATACATGAATATATCCATTCATTATAACACATTGTATAATACCATAATCAAAGGAGTCTAATCTACAATTTAAGAAATAAACAATATGTGAAATAGAAAGATTTTTTTTTTTTATTGGGGACCCATTGAATTTCCCAGGGACCCACTAGCATCCCCACAACCATCACTGAACGTCAGTGTTTGTTGGATTACTAAGTGATGACAATGTTTGTCAAGTTGTCCTAATGGATTTATTCCTTATTAAAACATGTTCAGGTTTGATCAATGAAAAGATTCTGGTCCCAATGTGGATAAGAACATCTTGTTTGCTCTTTGCAGTTCTTCAGTTCTACAGTCTGTGGTCATTGGTGAGCTGAAGTTATGTAGCAGATGAAAGAAGAAATGAAGGACAGAAACTACAGGATTTGTTCATGGATGAAAACAACTTGTTGGAGCGTCACTGGAGAGAAATGACCCTTTAACTGAATGGCACATACACACTGCCCCTTTTTGATATTTATTGATCGCTGTCTTGTATGTGTGTGAGAAACGACCAGTGGAGGTTTGTTGCGTAAGATGCTTGTTACATCATCGTGTGTGGAGGAGGGGGGGGTCCAGAGGAGCCTGAGATGGCTCCGCTGGCCCCCCTAGAGGGAGGAGGCCACAGAGAAGCGATTAGAAGCAGATGTTGAGTGAATGCTGGTGCCGAAATGAGGCTCCACCTGAAGTGAGTGTGTTTGGGTGGTTTCATCCATCCGCGTTGGAAATGACCGGTTGTCATGACGTCAAGACAAAACATTGAAAAAAGGAGGAATTTATGTGTGTGTGTGTGTCCTCCTAACCTGCGGGGTTAAATCGTGTGTGTTTGGAGCTGTTGGTTGGAGATGATGCTGATGTACCCTCTGCGTTTCTTGACCAGTGCTACCACTGTCCTACCACTTCCTGCTCTTCACACTGTAAACCCGGATTAGTTGAGTTTACTAGAAAATGGCGAGGAAATTCGTTGCCTTAAACCACTTTAGTTTTTACACATGCCAAAACTAAACAGGTTAAATTGTATTGACCCAGACAATCATTAGTCTTTACTCAAAGTCATTAGTTCACTTAACTAATTTTCTTTCCAGCCCCAAATTATTTGAAATAACTATCTTAGGCTAAATATACACTGCTCAAAAAATTTGAGGAACACTTCAGGAACACATCAGATCTAAACGGGGGGAAAAATTATCTTGAATATCTTTCCTGATAATAAGTAGGTGATGTATTAGTAATAAAATGATGCCACATAATTTGACAGAAATGCAAATGATCACCCTATAGGGGGGAGGGGGAATGAACGTGGGTGCCAGTCAAAGGTATCAATTCCTTCATTCTCCAGGAACTGCCTGCATACTCTGGCCACATGAGGTTGGCCATTGTCGTGGACCAGGAGGAACCCAGGTCCCACTGCACCAGCATAGGTTCTGACAGTGGGTCCAAGGATTTCATCCCAATACCTAATAGCAGTCAGGGTGCCATTATCTAACCTGTAGAGGTCTGTGCGTCCTTCCAGGGATATGCCTCCCCAGACCATCACTGAACCACCACCAAACCGGTCATGCTGAATGATGTTGCAGGCAGCATAACGTTCTCCACGGCATCTCCAGACCCTTTCACCTCTGTCGCATGTGCTCAGGTTGAACCTGCTGTCATCGGTTAAGAGCACAGGGCGCCAGTGGCGTAGTTGCCAATTCTGGTGGTCTATGGCAGATGCCAATCGAGCTCTACGGTGCTGGGCAGTGAGCACAGGGCCCACTACAGGACGTTGGGCCCTCAGGCCACCCTCATGGAGCCTGTTTCTGATTGTTTTGTCAGAAACATTCACACCAGTGGCCTGCTGGAGGTCATTCTGTAGGGCTCTGGAGGAGCTCATCCTGTTCCTCCTTGCACAAAGGAGCAGATACCGATCCTGCTGAGGGTTTAAGGACCTTGTACGGTCCTGTCCAGCTCTCCTGGAGTAACTAGCTGTCTCCTGGAATCTCCTCCATGCTCTTAAGACGGTGCTGGGAGACACAGCAAAACTTCTTGCAACGGCACGTATTGATGTGCCATCCTGGAGGAGTTGGACTGCAACCTCTGAAGAGAGAGAGGTGCACCATGCCATCAACAGAGATGTTGATCCAAGCCAAATGAATAACTACAGAAGTAGAAAGTCAGTCAGTAAAAATTCAGCCAAAAGAGATGAGGAGGGAAAAAAAAGTATCAGTGGCCTCGATGCACCTGTTGTTGATTTCATGAACAACAAAGCAGCAGAAACTGATTAACAAACCCCTGTGCTACTTAACTGACCATATGGTTTCTTCATATTAAATTATACCATTTTATATTTGTAATAAATACTTTAAACAACATACTTTTAAACAAAGGGACCCTGATAATCCAATGAAAATATCTGCTATATATTTGTGGACAGTGAAAGGTAACATTCTCACACTCTTGTGAATCCTGGCCTTTCTGATGAATCCTTGACAAGTGGACTTTAAGAGCATTCAAACTCACAATATTTGCACTTCCACTGCATCTTCGGAAGAATCTGTAAAAGAGAAAGTGAGGAAACTTTTAGCTCAAGAACTCAGCTGCAGTAGCGTTAACCAGACTGACAAACCTCTAAAAATAACACAACGCACGTACAAGTAATGTAATTGGCAAAATTCGAATCACCGTATTAACACCCAAATCATATTACCGTATTTTGCGCACTATAAGGCGCACCTAAGAGCCTTCAATTTTCTCGAAAGCCGACATAATCCGGTGTGCCTTATATATGGATCAATACAGTGCCGCAACAGATATCACAACTACGGGAAGCAGCTGCTGACTCAATTTTCTCGCGTAGAAGAAGCAGCATGCGATGCATGCTGAGATATGACATTATATATGTGCATTTTCATTTCATTGCATTTAATCTTCATTTTGGGAGTGAGCAGAGTTGTCAGAACGCTGGTTTGTATTCTATTAATAAAGTTTGACTGACCTGACTGTTTTGTTGACATTCCCTTTAGCGCAAGCTCCATCTAGTGCATAACGCAACCCCAGTCGCTACTGTAGCTTCTATTCTATGTGCCTTATTATCCGGTGCACGTTTTAGAAAATACAGTGCAATGTTAGTTCAGCTAACGGTAGCGTCCGTTGAAAACTTTGTCACGTTAGCAATATAATCACCTCTGTTTGATACCGAACACGGGTTAGCGTAGGCTCGCTAGCTTGTGGTTAGCATTAGCCACAATCACACGCAAACAATCGGGAAGCGACAGATGTTAGTGTTTAGCTAAGTCATTCATCTGGACTACTTTTATGGGTCAATCCAGTCAAACTTTACATTTATACAGCACCTTTCACGAATAGTATCATATCAACTTTCACACTTACCAGCAGTCTTCAAATTCATGTCCAGGCAAAGTCCTCACAGCGCGGGAATGGCCGCAGGTATTGATATGGTCAGATTCGAAAAGAGCCCCACCCCTCTGACAGAAACACAACATGCTCAGTTGTCTCTGCTAATCATAATAATTTCACTGCACTACTCTCCAAAATAGTACAATCAACTTATACTCAGTTGATACAAAACACAAAAGAATCACTACTAAACAGGTTATACACCTGCAACCTTCTGATGCACACGGACACAGACACATGCCTCCATTCTGTCAATGACACGTTTTAACACTTGATGTGTGACAGTCTTGTGTCCAAATAGAGCTCATAAATGTGTTTCTATAACTTCCTCGCTGAATGTGGACCAATCACACATCCTCATTGGGCGGCGTCAGTTGGAGGTTCCTAGTGGAAGTTCAGAGAGAGAGATGAATGCTGCTGAATGGAAGTTTGTGGCTGTCCATCAAAACAGAGGGTGTGTGTTAGGGGGGTTGGGTGGTAGGTGGGTATGGTTAACAGTGCAAGAACTTCCAGTTTTTCTGCCTCAGGACATTGTTGTGTGTGTCTGCAGATGTTTATGGAAAAACACTGTGTGTGCGTGTGTGTGTTTTTCTCACACATTTCTTTTAAAGAACCTGTCCTCCGAGTCCAAACGAACTGAACATGACAGGAAATGTTTTGATTGAGTCTTTTTTTCACCACTAGATGGTGCTGTTTGCTGTGAAAATTAAGCAATGAAGTGGTGTCCTAAGAAGACTTCTTCCTCCTCCTCCTTGGACTTCTGTTTCTGCTATGTAGGTTCTTCACTTTTCGGCTTGAAGGTTGATGTCTGTTCAATCTGTAATGTTTCAAGTTCTGTAAGCAGAAAAATGTAACTGTAGAACAGCAGCACACGTTTAATTCGGCGTCAGTGCTGTTGACAACTGGATTTCAAATGATTCTCAGGATGTACTGTGTTTCTAATCTTCAGCTTTGTGTTTGGAAACGATCAGCTGATTTTTCCGTATGAATCACCAAAACGTGTTCATCGCTCATTTCTTCTCCTCAAGTCACCTCTCACATTTGTCATTTGATTGATCTGGTCTGAGTGGGAAAGCACCAGTCTAAATTTAACAGACCCTCTGCTCCTCAACACATGCTGGGAGGACAGTGGGTCATCAGTCCCAGCTTAACGTCCCACCATCTCCTCCAGGAGACTTCTCACCAGAGACACGGCGCTCTGAGAGGAACAACCCCGGCAGGGCAGGTTGGTTTATTCATTTCAACTTCCTGTTTTTTCCAGCTTTCGGCCTCTGTGTGAGAACGAGGCACATGACCATGTGTTGCATCAAATGAGCATGAAGATGGAATCCACTCTGAACGAACCAATAACAGTGTTTCAGAGTGATGCTGCAGTTTGTGTTTGAGCTGGGAGCAGCGAAACGTCGATGTGAGTGGCTGATGGAGGTCAGTTGATTGGAGGGTCTCATGAAGAGCTGTGCTGTGTCTCAAATCACGTACTTCTCTACTTAAACTTAGTCAGTGTGAACACACTTATGTACTCAAACGGAGTGTACTACATTCACTCAGCTGGTTCACTGAAACGGACGAAAAGGTCAGTGGATCGATGAACACATTCCACCCTCAGTGTCCTCCTTCTTAGTGACGTAGAACTGACGACCTTTGACTTTTGGAGATGGTGGTGGACAACAGGGGGATATCATCTACTCATGGCATCCCAGTAAATGCTAACATTAGCGTGCTAGCTAGTAACCCACGGCCCATTTTCATTGAAGTTGTGGCGTACGTTTGGCGCTTGTGTGTGAATTGTCGTCTTCATTGTAGATTGAGGTTTAAGATGTGAGGTTCAAGGATTGATGGGTTGGAAATACTCACAGAACGTCCCAGCAGCAGTAAGTTTCATTTTCACCTCAGTTCAGTGTGAGTAGCATACTACAAAGAAGTGCACTAATGGAAACATGAGATTGGAGACACCACACTGGTTTGTCTTAGTCTCTGAGTGTGACAGAGAAGAACCTCGCTGGACAGTTGTTCATTGTGCTGCACCTGCTCACACTCCATCAGGACACAGACAGAAATAGTCCAACAGGCACACACACACACACACACACTGTTGTGTGGTGTGGTCTGTTGTCACTGGAAGCGATGACCCGGTGGACGCTGTTGGCGGTTCAGTGTTGACGTGCGCCAGCGTCTGGACCAGCTCAGATCCACGGTGTCATGACAAAGTCATTTCTGTTGTATAGTGTTTTTATTTCCTTTTGGTTGGGGGAGCTGATACATCTGACAGATTGATGTTACACCGAAGAGGTCAGAAGTCAAATCACTGATAGACATAATATGATAATAGCATGATAATTGTACCTTGTACCTGCCTTAGTTGACTGTTGTCTGCTTATTTTATGTCTCTTGTTCTTTTCCACTCAATGGGACGGTTACATTTAGTTTATTTAGTTAGTATATTTATCCAGTTAGTTCTTAATTTATTGCACTATTTATATTACAGTTAGAACTAGTACCGATTGCACCGTGTGTTGAGAGGTTTGTAATTTCATCTATGCTGTATATCACACACATACAGTGCATTGGAGAATAAAGTTGAGTTTGACACAGCATGAATCCATGTGTCCTCTGTCCTCAGAGCTGAAAAAAGTGTGTCAGAGGTCATCTGTGGAATCTTCTTTAAAACTAATTTAGACCTGTTTAGAATCTGTCATCAGTAGATCCCCCTGATCCTTCCTGGTCATAACAAGTGTCTGCACCTTCCTCTCCAGCAGTCTGACAGTTGTCTGCAGCACTGACAGTCTGAAAAACTTGTGAGCACGAGAACGAGTTGTGTGAGCAAAAACTTTTGCTAAAACTAATGTAACTGAGAGAATTATTGGACGTATGAACGCCATAAACAGTGATTGACAACGATTGTTTCCTTCAGTGGATCTGAACTAGAATGGATGTGAAGCTGCAGTTCAGTGAGTTCCAGCTGTGGAAGCTGGTTCTTCACCCACTGTTCCAGTTCTCCAGGAATGTGTGTGACGAAACACATTCCATGCTGATCCACTTTAAAATCTACATAACTGGTCAGATTCTCATGTCAGTGTCAGTGTCAGTGTCAGTCCATCCTGACTCAAACATGTGACATGTGTTGAGTCCTGAGTATGTACAAGTACATGGACTGAGTGACCTAATGTGTCTTTGTCACCTGCTTCTTCACCTTCATTACATCCGTTGTTTGACTGCGACACAACTAAACTGTGTCTGTGTGTGCGCCTGTTGACCACAGACGGTCAGTTGTCTGTTTCTATTTGCAGAGCAGCTGTAACGTAGGAAGGAATGTATGTAGATAAGGAGCTTTGAGCTGCAGCACAAGGACCACAACATCAGCTTGAACCTGAGGCATCCGACTGCTGCATCCCGTGATCGGAAAAAGGTTTGTTTGAAGGAGTCTGAGGAGCTGTGGTGGTTCTCACCACGCCTACATGCTGCTAACTAGACAAATCCCTCTCCGTGAAATTTGGATGTGGGTCTGCCCCCGACGCTGTCTGCGTGCCACCCGTCGACCCGAAATAGAGCTGTAAGCACTATAAAGAACCTTTAAGCCACAGAGCTACAAACCACCTACGGTTGGCACGGCGAAGACTCCCCGAATGCGTAGATGTATAGTTGATGGGTGTAGGTGAATGTATGCCTGAGGCCAGTGTTGGTGTGTGTGTCCTGTGTGTGCGTTTAAGACACCAGGTGTCGCAGTCCTTTTCTGCCCTTTCTGCCTGCTCAGCTGGGACTCGGGCAGTGGCCGCTTTCAGGTCCGTAGCGTGACAACCGTACAGCCTATCGACGAGCCGTTTTTTGTCAGCGTCAGAGGAAGCAGACCTATCCAACGGTACATAGTTTATTTTAACAGATAAAGAGTGGAAAGAAATGTGAGTTTAGGCCAGAACATGTTTTTCAAAGGGATGACATCATGCTCGGCGGCCTGTAGCATGAAAACGGAAAGACGTGGAGCTTTGAAAGAGCAAACACAGAGGACACAGGACCAAGTTGTCACAAAGCTGCTGTTTCGCTGCCCAGATTTGAGGGGCAGCCGGTGCGTTCAGCACATTTCCAAAAAAACGGAAAAACACTGAGCTTTCAGAGGCACGCGGTTTGATAGAGCACAAAAATATCTAGAAAATGAGCCCAAAGTATTAAAAAGTTGTGAACGTCACGAGAAAACGGAACGAGATATTGTCTCGAGAGTCACACGGTTGAAGAGCCGACAAAAATCTCTACCAAAATAGTGTATTTTAGTGTGTCTGGATCCAAACCAGAGCCCACAGCACTTAGGTGTTTGGCAATTTTTTTTTCTTTCTGAGGCTCCCGCACTCTATCCGCTCTAGCTTTCCCTCTGGAATGTCAATGATTGTGTATGTGTAAACTTTGACCTTTGACTGTTCCCAGGCTGTAGGTCAGACGTTGACCGAGCACACATCGTTTGAACCGGGTCGATGTAGTTTTGTGTAGGTCGAGCGAGATTTGGCCAATGAGCTCTTTTAGTTTGCTCCCATTCATTGTCTATGGCAGAAATCATTCGAAAAAACATAAATATTTCATCAGCCGTTGTCGCATGAACGTGACGGAGTCATAGCCTAGCGATCGGGACCGAGCTGATCGAAACGAGCCCTGTCACGCAGCGTTCTAATAGTGTGGGTTCTGTCTTCGGCAGACCCATAATAAGAGGTTAGAAGATGGGAGTCAGGCAGCAGATGTTCGATGGGGCACCGTGTGGAGGTGGTGATGGCGTGGACCGTGAGCTACACACCTGGACCACACGTCAGCCTGAGCATGCGTGTCGGGTGTGAATACGTGTCCTTCATCCACCTGAAGCTGAACGACGTTCAGAAAACAAATTGCGTCTTTATTCACACCTCTCTCCCTCTCTGTACCTCACCTCTCTCTCCCTCCCTCCCTCCCTCTCTGTCGTTCTGCACTCGGCTCCTTTTATTCGTCCCTGCTGAGCGATTACTGGAATTTCTCATCTGTCTTCTTTCTTTTCTCATCCCGCCCAACTCTCTGTCTTCTTGTTCTGTTGCTTTGACTGTGTCACTCCGTGGGGATGGGACCTGATTTGCATGTTGTTAATGAGCTTAGCGTGTTGTGAGCTGCAGCTTCTTGTCTTAGCAGCAGACGGAGGTCGGTGGGAAGAACCAGCTCGCTGGAAGTGTCACTCCTCCCTCACTTCTCTGCGACCTGACTCTCTCTGTCTCACAAACTGCTTTTGTAGCTGCATCATCTCTCTCCACTGCTCCTTTATCCATCACTCTCACATAACTTTCCATTTGTGGCCACAATGTACCGGAACCCTTGGATCTCTAATTACCTGAATCATGTCAGGTTCTGCAGCCAAGGTAAGAGGCAGGACAAGGGACCGTGCAGAGTGGGGGGGTTTGAGGGGTGGGTGGGGTGAAAATGGAGTTGGACGTGGACACACTGCGGAGTTCTTTCCAGTGTGTCCTCTGACTGCAGCTGGAGCCTCCAAGGACACAAAGGAGCAGAGATAAGGGACTGTGTGTGTGTTGGTGTGTGTGTGATCACTGTTTTAGGACGGCTGCTATTTCTGAACTGAAGATTTAACCGGGTTAGTGAGGAAGCACAGACACTAATTGTGTGTCAGGTTGAATGCTCAGAGTCTCTAACGACAGTTATCTGACAACAGTTCCTTGGAAATAAAATCTGTTTCTTCGTACAAACTCTCTGCGGGATGGGTCCCGCACACTGCACACACACACACACACACAACGTGAGTTCATGAGCGTCGGCTCCATCAGAAAAAACACTGATGGAAGTTTTTGTCGGCCACGTGGATGACGTCAACTGGCTGAGTCACATGACGATTATCTTATCCTGTGTGTGCGCTTCTTGTTTCCCTTCTGCTCTATAATATCTTTAGAGTGTTGAGACTAAGTCCACCAAAGCAGGTGTCCGACACGTTCAGGTGTTTATCTGAACATTTTGGAGAAAAGCACCGTTGACCTTTGGCCTTTTCTTTTCCCCACGTGGAATTGGAGACGGAACATCATGCTGTTTGAGTTAAAGACTTTGGGAGCTTATTATCACTTCCTGTTTGCCTCCAATTCAGTGTGTACTATAATGTTTTCGTATGGCTTGAACCACTCTCAGTGAGGCCCCAGTTACAAGTTGAGTCTTGAAGACTGGAGGTGGAGGAAGTGCACACAGACACACACACACACACGGTGATGTAATGCACACAGCTGAAGCGTGACACATTACCTCTGCAGCTCTCTGTAATCCACGGCATGGCCCTTAATCCGGTCTCAGATGGGACAAGTCGGCTGATGGAACCTGAGCTCAGTTTCCTCTTTCAGCTGAAGGTGGACATTGACCTGCAGCTCCATGACTCATTAAGTCATCTGTGTTGTGGCTGTGACACAGCTCCATCAATGTTTGTGTGGATCCTCAGA
>CAAKHB010006587.1:0-20478 GCA_901007665.1 Aeoliscus strigatus
ACATTTCGTTGTACTGCACTTGTACTGTATAATGACAATGAGGTCCCATTCCAAAGACGTGTAGTGAGGTACTCCGAGGTTCAGCAGTTTCCTCACAAGGCCGTCGGGAAGGTGTTGAAACCTGAACTGTAATCCACAAAGTGTACTAGTGTCTCTAAACCATACATCATAGCTGGTCTAACCACAGTCCTGTAAACCTTTCCCTTCACCTTAGCTGAAACTCTTCTATCACAAATCACTCCTGACACTTTTCTCCAGCTGTTCCACCCTGCCTGCACCCTATTCTTCACTTCTCTTCCACAGTCTCCTCTACTCTGCACTGTTGATCCTAAGTACTTAAACTCCTGCACCTTCACCACCTCTGCTCCCTGTAACCTCACTTTTCCACTGGTCTCCCTTTCATTTATGCACATATACTCTGTCTTGCTACGACTGACCTTCATTCCTCTTCTCTCTAGAGCAAACCTCCACCTTTCTAGGTTCTCTTCCAACTGCTGCCTACTCTCACTACAGATCACAATGTCATCTGCAAACATCATAGTCCAGGGAGACTCCTGTCTGACCTCATCTGTCAACCTATCCATAACCAAAGCAAACAAGAAGGGGCTCAGGGCCGATCCTTGATGCAGTCCTACCTCTACCTTGAAGTCTTCTGTCCTTCCAACAGCACACCTCACCACTGTTCTACTACCTTCATACATGTCCTGCACCAAGCGAACACACTTCTCTGACACTCCTGACTTCCTCATACAAAACCACAATTCCTCTCTTGGCACCCTGTCATATGCCTTCTCTAAATCTACAAAAACACAATGCAGCTCCTTCCTACCTTCTCTGTACTTCTCCATCAGCATCCTCAGTGCAAATATTGCATCTGTGGTGCTCTTTCTAGGCATGAAACCATACTGCTGTTCACAAATCTCCACTTCCTGTCTCAACCTGGCTTCAACTACTCTTTCCCAAACCTTCATGGTATGGGTCATCAACTTTATCCCTCTGTAGTTACTACAACTCTGTACATCACCCTTCTTATAAATTGGTACCAGAACACTCTTCCTCCACTCATCAGGCATCTTGTTACTGTCTAATATTTTGTTAAACAACCTGTCCACCTCTGTTGAAATTGGTATTGGTCCAAGCTGTGGGTTATGAAGGTTGTGATTCTGTGATTCTGTGACTCCTAACCAGCACTTCATCACGACAGGTGGGAGTGCAACAGGCCGGTAGTCGAGGCTGGTTGCGGGGGATTTCTTGGGTAGAGGGACTACAGCGGAGGTCTTCAGGCAGGATGGGACTTTGGACTGTGTCATGGACAAGTTTAAGACCTTGGTGAAGATGCCTGCTATCTGGTCTGCACAGTCTGTCAGCACCCATCCAAAGACGCCATCAGGGCCTTGCGTGGGTTGACGCCCCACAGTGTGAGCTTCTCCTCATGCACCCCCACTGTCAGCAGCTCAGATGTTGGGTTTTGTAGTTGGTGAGGTGTTGGACTACCATCTACCTGCGTTTCCTGCGGCTGTTGCTGTCCAGGTGGTCGTCAATCCTCCTCCTGTCCTCCTTGGCCTTTCTGATGCCTCTCTTCAGGTTGGTGCAGGTCGTGCTGTAGAGAGCGCTGTTGCCAGCTTTGAAGGTGGTGTTTCGCTCCCTTAGCAGCTGCTTCACCTCTCTGATCATTCAGGGTTTCTGATTGGGGTAGACCCTGATGCATTCCGCATTTCTTCACTGTGACCAGGTCTATGCAGTTCTTGATGTAGTACATTGCCGTGTCTGTAAAAACATCCAGGCCTTTGTCCTCGAAGATGTCCCAGTCAGTGCTGCCGAAGCAGTCCTGCAGCTGCTGAGAGGCACCCTCTGGCCATGTTTTGACGGTCTTGATGGTGGGGGGTGGGGGTGGATCTTTGGAGGGGGATTTATGTGGGGATAAGTTGTAAAAGGATGTGGTTGGACTTGCCCAGGTGTGGAGTCGGTCTGGCCCTGTAGCTCAGCTTGATATTGGTGTAAACATCACCCATAATGTTATGAAGCACACTTCACATACTGTTGGAGTTTCGGGAGCACTGATTTTAAGTCCACATGATTAAAATCACCAGCGATAATGTTGCTGCCAGTTGATGTAGTTATGCAACAGTCCGAGGGTCAAGCTAGCATTAGCATCCAGTGGAATGTATATGGGATACGGGATGGATAAATGTAGCCATGTTTCAGTAAGGAGTGAAACACAGCAGTCTCTGGTGAAGTTGTTCAAAACCGCCTCAATGTGTCCATTTTATGGCGAGGGATCTCCCATTTGCGAGGGAGAGGCTGGGAAAGTGGTTTGTATGGCTGCTTCCGTAGCCTGGCTAGCACGCTGGCCGGGCATCCCTGTTTCTCTTTGCAATCCCTGTGCCGCCTTTGCTTCCTTCTCGTTGGGAACGTGATCCATGGTGAGCCGGCATCCCTTGTTATGAACTCTGTTGTATGACCGAGAGCACTCTGTTGTAATACGATCCTGCCGGTTGCAGGTGACGCTCCCGTGGCAGAAAACAGCATGTACACAACAAACAATTAGAGCATCGAGCTGCCATAGTCCAGTCCATCTCTTGGTATACAGGGACAGGCTTTGAGGCAATTAGATCTATCTCTATAGAGGCTGAAAAAAAACAGCCAGTGGATATGGATCAAGCGGAAAGAACCTTGCTGGGCTCAAAGAGTATCAAGATGACCTGCTCATTAATCCCTCCCCCACACAAGAACCCAATGCTCCACCACTGAAACAACCAGGGACTTGCCATGATTGGGCTTGGGCCTTATCACCCTGTAGCTGGTGAGAGTGTCTGGTGTTAAAAGGCCACTAAGACTCAAGGGTACACAAATGATGATGTGTCCCAAAGTTACATCCTCACATTCCTCAGTCGGGGGGTTGTAGAGTTTTATGCCCAGACAGGCAGGCTAGCTCTTCAGTTCAGGCACGGTTGGCTCTCTCTTATTCTACTTCCCTTACTCTACTTTCCTTATCCTAACTCACACAACATCCTTCTCTCAACTCCCTCCATAAGCTTAAGATTTTTTACAGCCTAACTCTGCTTTAAACTGATCCACAACTTTGTCCCTAATCTGTCTGATGTGTTCCTTGGACTTCATCATGCTGTTTGCGCACCAAAATCCTCTCAATAGTCACGGTGCTGAGATTTGATCATTCAGTGATCATAATGGCAACTTCTGAAGGCAATTGGTTGTACTCAAGAGAAAACGGGGCTTGACAGTTCAGTTCAGTGTTTTATTTGTCAAATAATGTTAAATCATGTATAATTTTGTTTCTACTTTACGATTTTTATCATAAAATTACAATAAAATATATTTCTATTTGTGTTAACGTGACCAAATGTGGAATGTTCAAGGGCTATGAAGGTGTACTTATGTACTTATAACGATCTTCACGCATGATAGATTAGCCATTATATAGATAGACATACAGTAGATACTTTATTCATCAAACATATATCTGTGAAAGTCAGTCTTGTCCTTTGTGCACATAGACACGATCCATTTAATCCAAAAGATCCCCTATGCTGCTCATAAATGATGAGTGTGTTATTGCTACAGAGGCATTGATTCACATCATCGTGTCAGGTTCCCCTGTCGTCACGGTAATGACATGATGAACAGAGGAGACGTACCTGATATCCTCTCATTCTCTGAAAGTGGCCAATGATGTCGCTGATGGTGTAGACTCGCACATGACCCATATGCAGGCGCCCAGATGGGTATGGAAACATGGAGAGGACGTAGAATTTCTTTCTGTCACGATGCTGAGGAAACAAGAGGTGGGAATATGACATGTTATGGCAGATTAGGGTTGTACAATTTTCATAGTTGGAAATCTTGCATGGGAATTCACAGGAATAAATAGGAATAAACATGGAATTTACTACATTGAAGTTTGGTCCTTCACAGGGATAACAGGGATTTAAATCCAGTTGGTAAAATCCATCTGAGCATCTTGACTGAAACCAGCAGAGGTGATGAACGTCCACTTGAGAACATGAACTGTTCCACCATCACATGCACATACACACTGCTGACTGCAGGTGGACCGAGGCCATGTCCCCTGCGTGCACTGTTCTTCCTCCATCCCATGCATGGGGGAAGTCCAGAACCCTGGACTACTGCGGCCATGTGTTTGAGCGACAAGTGACGTAGGTTTGATGATGTGATGGTGGAATGTGTGCTGTTAAAGTTTAACTGGAACATGGGTTCATACAATAATTCGCTGCTGATAAGCTACATGCTACATGTAAACTGTAGGTAGCATCAGTTCATTGACCATTCATTGGATATTCCCAAAATTCCAGATCTTGAATTCACATGGAAAGTTTCTGGATTGTCCACCCCTTGATCACCCCACTAGAGGTGATCAAAACATTTAAGTGTCCAGTCTAAAGTAATAGTGGATCTTCATCTCCCTGTTCTTGGTGTGACTTCTGAATGAGTCTGCTATAGTAGGTACCCCATTATCCATCGGAGGTCACCACAGGAATAATCTCTCATCACATACAGACAGAAAGAGCCCTAACCTCCACTGGATTATTGTATGACGCCCCATCAGCGTCTGAAGGGTGGGTAGTTCACAGTCACATCACTGTTACCACAGCAACAAAGCAAGCCGCAGTTACATGCAGCTATACATGATTACAGGAAACCAGAGTCATGAATTTTTCAGTAAATTCATTAGGACTAGCGCTTTCATGAATGCACTTTATCACTGTCAGACTGTGAAGACAGCTGCACCACCACACCATGAAGATATATAATCAGCCAGAGCTACAACGGCCAGTGCCAGTAATAGCTGCCATTGATTTGGATGTATATTAATATCCTATTCTTTAACTGAAATTTAGAAAAGTCAAATGGTAATTTAAAGGTAACACATTGTTTTCTCACAACAGTAATAAACATAATAAACATAACAGGGGCTTTTTTAATTTGTACATTATCAATAGCATACAGATGTTTTTACAGTGTGACTGAGCGTGATGAGACATGAAAACTATGCACATTGTACAGGGCAGCTTATTCAAGGCTTTTTGGCACGCAGGTTGACAAATGATAACTGTCCCAACTGACAGCCAACACTGGATTCTTGCAAACAGCATTGCAGGCTGCAGGAGGCGCCAAAGGAGCTGAATTCATACTAAAATGATGTGCCTTTAAGACAGGATATTCAGAGATGATGTTAAAAACTCACTGCGTGTGTAGAGCTGGATATTTACAAACCAAACCATACCCTAAACTGTAGGCCTGTGTGACAAGTACATGATACCTCTTCCTGGGCGTCCTTGCGCCATTGATCCATGATTCGTGGATGCCACCATTCTTCTACTTTCTGCCGGGTTTCAGCACGATAGTCCTTCTCCCACACTCCTGTCTTACTGAAGAGCGTCCGTGTGTCGAGGAACAGGAGGCGGGGGACAGGGCTCAGGAGAGTAGCCCTCCACTGGATGCCACCCAGACAATAGGGAACCAATGTTCTCAGTGGCACCTGCATGGTTCTGTTACAGAAAACAAGGACAGACACTGTCAGCTGGCAGGAGGAAAGAGATGGACTCCTTGAAGACAATCAGGTCAGGACGCTTGCTGATTATTGACAGTTAGCAACAGCCCAGCTCTGACTGTTGACAACATCAGATACGTTTTATTAAATATTGGCATTGTGTGTGAAGAAAAAAGACAATGTTCCATTATAACCCAACATCTGGTCAAATGATACTCAGAGTCCTTTCAGGGAGCACTGCAGGGCCACAAAGTAGAACAGATGCTAAATGACACAAAAGCCTAGAAAGGCCTAGGAGTGGATCATCATTAGATGATCATAATCTCTCATATCCTTCCCGATACGTACACTCCATGACAGTGTTTCACCATGGACCACATACACCAAACTTGTGATTGTACTCGTCAAGGGCTGAGGGACTTACAACTCTGCTTAGCAGCTCTATGTGATTTCTCTGTGTGTGACATTGTGCAAACCGTCGCTCACACACCAGCAGGTCTGTTCGGTGTGATGTGATTATGATGTGTCGCTGTGAAGCTCTGGACAACCTGTTCTTATTCAACTGCCTGTTCACGTGAGAGTAACAAATCCAGTTTACTGATGTTCCTGTTATTTACCGATTTCCTTTCTGCAAACCTGCACTGTTTGCTTCAGTTTCTTCTGCATTAACATAGCAGATAGATTTTCTGATCACTTGATATACAGTACTGGCCAAAAGTTTAGACACACCTTCTCATTCAATGCGTTTCCTTTATTGTCATGACCTGCATTTCTTAAAGTAAGGATGGCCTCTCATTTCTCTTTACTTACCTGATTGGTTCTTGCCATAATATGAATTATAATATGAAAAGTAATATAATATGAAAGTTGATCAATAGGGCTGTCGGCTGTGGATCAACCTGACTTCAGCACAACAAAACTGACGGTCTCAACCTCAATAGGGCTAAAAATTCCATTAATCCTGCCAAGGCACAAGTGAAAACCATTTCAGGTGACGACCTAATGAGGCTCTTTGAGAGAACACCAAGGGTTTGCAGCATTATCAAAAAAAACAAACAAAAAGAAAACAAAGGGGGCACTTTGAGGAATCTAAAATAGAAGACATATTCAGAGTTATTTCACACTTTTTTGTTAAGTACACATGTGTTCATTCATTCATTCATAGTTTTGATGCCTTCAGTGAAAACCTACAATGAAAATAAAGGAAAGGCATTGAATGAGAGGGTGTGTCCAGACTTTTGGCCTGTACAGTATGTCACACATCAGGTGGAAGAAAGAACAATCTGACCTGTACTTCTTTTCCTCAAAACACATCATTATATTTATATTTTATTCATACTGTAATTTCCTGGGTAACCTGAGATTTCTGTCCAGGCTTTGCATCCTTCACAACCATAGACAATCACTGCTAACCTGACCTGTCCAGAGAATAGTTCCACGGCAGTGACGCATTTATATCCCAGACAGTGAGACCTTTGAGTGGAAGAAATGCTAATCTCCACGGCCTAACTCCAGACTGGAATACACATGCAAATGAGGTGAATAATCACTGAATATCGCAACCACAGAGGATTGAACCAACAGCTTCTCCTTTATTACTTGTACTACTTGTACTTGTACATTACTTTACTACGAAGCAATGCGACCAAGGACATTTGCATTGAGAGAGAGGTAAATTATGAACATAAAACATGCTAGCAGATACAAACATTTAGGCCATGTCCACACAGAGACACTGCAAAGGTTTTTTTTTATCGTATGGACCTTTTCGTCCACATGAATCATTGTTTGGAGCCTGAAAACGATCATCTATGAAACTGGGTCCCAGAGTGAATCAATCTTAAGACGACACCGTTCCTCCTGTGTGTTCAACCTATACACATCTTTCCCAACCTTTCCATCTTTTCCACCTACCCCCAGCCTGCATGAGCTAACTCACTAACAATAACAACAACGGCGTCTGACCGTATTGTGTTGGTCCAAAAGCTGTTGAATATCATGTGTCTGTCTACTTTTTGTTCTGTTCATATTCTCTGCCATCTTCTTCGTGTTTGTTTACATCACATGAATTGGGCGCAAGCTCCCTGTCTACTTCTATGTGATAATGTATTTCTGTGACAGCGTTATAGCACCACATACATGCCTGGAGGATGTATAACAGCAGATTCACTGGATGCACGCATGATTCCTTCAGTACGAAAACGTTTTCCGGATTCCGGATCCTTCTCTGTGTTGACATGGCAGGCTGAGGCTGGCACAACGTATTAATCAGAATGACTGGGCCGAGGCAAGAGACGGAGAAAACTGTGGTGACTGCTGGAACAGATGAGCCACAGGAAGTGATGCCTCGTCTGCACTCAAATTGGAGAATTTGATTAATATATGAACTTTAAGTGCTTTGGATTATTGGATATAATGTGTTTATGACTTCATATTCATATATCGACATCTCAGTTTAATACAACAGTTGTTATCTCATTTAACATATTTGTCTTACTGCAAAGATATTTATCATTTGAAATAAAGGATACACAATATTGGCCCAATATTAGGAATTATGACGTCATACATATCGGACCGAACAAAACCAAAACCGCTCCAATGAGGTGAGTTGAGCATCGTGCTAGTGTACTGTGCTGTAGGTGTATTAAGGTGAGCAAATCTCCTGTCTCCTATCTCTGCCATAACTTCCCTGCGGTGAGGTCAATGTAAATAAACACCTGAAACGCCAGCGTCACTAAGACTACGAAGACACCTGTGCTGCTAAAGAGGCTGCTAACCCACCGCAAAGAAAGGCTCGGGGCTGGTTCCTGTCACCACGGTGATTGACAGAGACGACCCGAGGACTGAACCGATCTGTGATTTCATCATGGAAACGACCAGCCCTTTGCCGTCTGAGAAGACCCAGGGGTCTGTACCACGAAGCTAGATCAACAAGTCTTGGATGACTCGATTAATCCAGGGTTGAGTTACCCAAACCATGGCGATCGGGATAATGGGTACCACGACACTGGTTATCAACCCGGTAACTCAACCCAGGTTTGTCTCATCAAGACCTGTGAACGCACACATATAAGAGGCGGGTTCAGAGGCAGTAGACCAATCACAATCATGATCGCACAAGGGAGACAGAGCGCCTCATTAAACAGATTAATTCTGGAAAAGTAGGAGGAGAAGTCAGTGACTGTAGAAAAGACAAACACCGTGGAAGCTGCCAGAAGACGACAAAGCAGCTGGCAACACATCACAGACTGTGTAAATTGTGTACGTTGTTCATTAATGAATCAATGAACCTACAACATCCGTGAATACCACGAAATCACGTGTCAGAATTGTGTATTACATTTATCGTTTCCCCCAGATAAAGAACAAACATCATTGCATCTGCTAAGTTGGCTTTTTAATGTCATAACGTTCTCTGCTACACTAAAGTTGAAAGCTGACGCCACAGTTCAATCTTATCAATCTACCAAGTTGATAGTGTGAATAAAATCATCCCGTGTTAGAAATGATCAGGGGCAAAGTGAAAAATATAATCTCCCTCTTCAAAAAAGAGGGGGAACCCTCAGACACCATGAATGAAGTGTGGAAATGACCCTGTTCACTTTTCCTTTATTGAACCACATGTATGGAAAAGTGTCTCGTCTTTTAAATCAGTGAGGTCAGAGGTCACTTAGTGGACCACCGACAGACGGTGTTTCTGCTGGGTCGCTTCACATCTCCCACAGAATAAAGGAAACGGTCCGTGGGTGATGTATACTGCCTGTGGTCCAGTCAGGGCCAACGAGCAATAGAAGGCTCCAGAACCTGTCAGATGTTCAGCAGTCCAGGGCGTGAAAATCACTACATCTCATATCAAAGATCATCTGTGAAATTTAATGGGTTAGATCGGTCCCAGAAGATTCTTTCACGCCGTAACTCTCTCCTCATTACTCGTCTTGCGTGGAGGGATGGGCAGGTCATTGTTTTTCTGGACATCTGATGGGTCAGTGGGTGGTTCTGTTTACAGGATCTGATTCAGTCCTGACAGTTACCCTGCTCCAGAGCAGGTTTGTCGTTCAGAGTAAATTACCGTGGAGACAGACCTGGATAAGAAAAAATCCTTCGTGATACAGGCCCCAGGGCTTTTGTCAGCTTGTAAACGCTTGGAGCCTCGGTTTGTACTTCAGAGCTGTTGCTACTTTTTGGACGTATGTTTATCATCGAAATATGACGTGATCGCCACACTCCTGCATCCACTGATCAATGGAAATAAGGATATAACCTTCACTATTGATTTATGGAGGTGTGCTGTTAGCCCTGTTAGAATGACAAGTCTCTTTATTACGTACTTAAATACTGCTAAAGTTCTCATTTACTAATTCAGCTGAAGGTGTTCTGTTTTAAATAAATATGTGCATTTCTAGACACAGAACTGTTGATTTTTGTTTTGTCGATAGTAGTGATGTCATAATAGTTGAATTGGTCAAATCTACAGGTCCAGTTGTGAAATGCCCCTTCGTTTACCACTTCCTTACATCCTGGTGTACACAAATTACAAGTGAATCGAAATAATAATAATACAAAACTATAAATATGTTGTTGCCCATCTGTTTTGAGAAGCCACAAGTTATAAAATATTGTGCATCTATCATTACAACAGCAGCAATGTCATTAATACTACTTGGTGAGGTTGGTGGCAGAGCTCTCATGTAAAATTCATCATTGCTCACTACGCCTTTCATTTTTCTTACCCTCACCTATTTCTAATACGTTATGACTATCGGTAATGAGAAGCAGTAATTATTGGTTATCGTATCGGTGGAAAAAAACAGTTATCGTACATCTCTAATTTGAAACCAATTAATAAATGTTCAAGAGCAATAATTTGCTGGACACTGGACAAGAAGCAACGTAGACATTTCAACAGTGGCAGAACTCTGTAGGGAATGTAAGTGTCATCACCGTATCATCACGTTCATAATAACAACAGATGTAAGATAGATGTCAGGAACAGGAACATGATTTGCTGGTTTAGCTTTCTGATCGCCAGCTTCTTTACGGTTTTCATCGCTTTGGACTTACTTTGTTTTACATCCACGTCTGTCTCTCAGGTTGCTATGATGTCAAAACAAAAATCCACATTCTTCACTTCAAATGAAGGCTTCAACTTTGCTGAAGATGACCCGTTTCCAGTCGCACGTCTCTACCATAGGCGCCGCCATTTTACTTTCAAGTAAACTTTATCGACACAGCTCGCGGACAATGACAATGGTCTCAATGGGAGAGTACGATAGAGAACAGAATAGAATACTACTTTAATCATCCCGTGAGGGAAATTCACATTTCACAGCAGACAAAAACAAAAACAATCTCTAGCAAATGTAATTGTAAACTAAACTAAATTATTAGCAAAACTAAAAACTAAAACTAGACATATACAAATTATTTCAGAATGAAAGGGAAAATATACAGATGTGTAAATGTCGGTTCTTATAGATATAGTATAAATACAGTATGTACAGTTTCAGATCAATTTAAATATTTACCGTTTAACAGCAGTGTTTCTGTCACATAGAAGGGACCAATGAACAGCAGGTGAACAGCAGGAATGATTTCCTGTACCGTTCTTTGTGACAACAGAGCTGAATGAGCCTGTTGGAGAAGGAGCTCTGCTGTCTCTGTAGTGGGTCATGAAGGGGGTGTGAGGGGTCATGACGGAGATCAGTTTATCCCTCACTGACTCCAATGTCTCCAAACTGTGCCCAATAACTTGTCCAGTCTTACGGGTGAGTTTATTCATCCTATTAGAGTCCCTGGCAGTGATACTGCTCCCCCAGCAGACAACAAGTACATATGTTTTCATTCAAGTTGCGGTGTTACAGCAAATATTACAGCAGTATTACGACACAAAACTCATAAACCTTTCCCAGACACTTTCCAGGAAGCCAAGTGCAGTCAGGGGAAGAAGGTGAGACCGTGTCCCACCTGCCATCATGGAAAGAAAGAAATAACTCAAACTAAACTAAACTCAAACAGTTTACTATGCTGGACTTTCAATGGAAGAAGGAGGTAATAATTAAAGAAGACCAACGGTCTCCATGGACACAGAGACTTTCAAAAATGGGGGATGATAAGGAACATTTCTATAAACAAGTTATGATGCTTTTGTTCAGAAGGACCAGTGCACACTTGTCAGTAGAGATCAGAGCATGATATATATATATATATATATTTTATTAAATGTTCTTTTTTGTGTGCTTCAGTTTGTGTAAAGAATGTTAATGAGACTTTAAACAAACTGCTGTTGACAATCAAATGGTGAATAAGCTACAACTGTATATGTTTGTAAATCTGATTGGGAGTCAGTGGTCACCAGACATGAACCTCACTGTTAACAACATAAAATTAGAATAGAATAGTGAAATAACTCCATCCAACATTTGGTCCAGTCATGGAGGAGGTGCGCCCCCAGGAACAGGCAATTGAGATGGGAGGGAGTTGAGAAGAAAACATTCTCCTGGAAGGAGATATGGGGCATGGAAGCATTTGAGACCCACTTCATCTTACGAGCTACATATGATGTCCTGCCATCTCCCATTATCCTCAGCTAATGTCATGGAGACAACGCTTCGTGCCATACCTGTCCAGCTCCAGCAAACCCGAAGCACAGGCTGGCATCAAGACGAGCCTGACACAAGGCCGTTTACACATGGCAGCAAGATCAGGTGCTGAGTGGTTCCCTGGCTCCAGCCCACCCTGGAACACCTCTCCACATCCTGTTGTTACAGGAGAAAAGGCCATCACTGTAGACCCCACACATGCTCACTGTTTGACCTGTTGCTTTCTGGAAGACACCACAGGTCGATCAAGTCTCACACCAGCAAACTGACAAACAGCTGCTTCCCCAGCAAACACCCACAGACTCATACGCACATACACACACGGTCCGACATAACACAAAATAAACTTGTTCTTAAATGCACACCGCACTTTTTTTTTTACCATTTTTTTAACCAAACGTTTTAACCATTTGACCTCACTGTTTTATACTGTCTATTGCTATTGTCAATGATATTATTTATTCATTTTCTTCTTTTATTCGTGGTGCAGAGTGGTCCCACATGCAATTTCGTTGTAACTCGTGTACAATGACAATAAAGTCTATTCCTATTCCTATTCCTAGTCAAAACAGTCTACCGTATTCTCGACCACGCTTGTTTTTTCCTTTCGGCTCAACTCCTTCTTTACCACGACGGACCGGTACAGAGACCGCATTACTGCGGCCTCTAAGTCGATCTGTCTGTCAATCTCACGCTCCCTTCTTCCCTCACTCGAGAACAAAACCCCAATATACTTAAACTCCTCCACTTGAGGCAAGCACTCAAGGACCAAGGACTTGAGGCAAGGTTGGTGGGCCTACAGGAAGGCAGGCCCACGTCGCTTTTTCAGGCTGTGCCCAGCCGGGTCCCGTAGGCAAAGACCCAACCACCAGGCGCTCGCCCACGAGCCCCGACCCAAGGCCTGGCTCCAGAGTGGGGCCCTAGTGATGCCAATCTGGTGATGTGCGCGTTCTTGTTGGAAAAATACTACCCATTGGGGTACTTTGAACCACTCTTAGTCGTTTGCCTTGGGAGACCCTACCAGGGGCATTAAAAAGCCCTGACAACATAGCCCCTAGGATCATTCAGGTACTCAAACCCCTCAACCAGGATAAGGTGGCGGTTCAAGGAGGGGAACACAAAGGACAGGAAGTGCCAAAATTAAACCAGAAATTGAGACTAAACTTGACCATTGTGACAGTGGGCCCACCTTCCCATAGGCCCACCACCCGCAGTAAGGTTCAGAAGGGGCCAGCCCTGGCGACCCAAACCCCGGACAATGATTCTGGCTATGGGGACATGGGGACATGTATGCCTCCCTAGGGAGGTATTCCAGACATGTCCCACTGGGAGGAGACCCCAGGGAAGACCCAGGACACTCTGGAGTGACTGTCACTGTCACTTGGCTTGGGAACGCCCTCGGGTCCTCCCAGAAAAGCTGGAGGAGGTGTCTGGGGAGTGGGAAGTCTGGGCGTCCATTCTCAGGCTGATGCCCCCGTGAAAATGGAAAATGGATGGATGGATGGATGGATCATTTTTAAGAATATGCTTATATTCTTAAAAATAAAAAACATGCATTTTGATCATAGTTGGCTGAGTGGGCCAGTGCCCCATTACTACCTATGATACAGGGCTCACAGAACTGATTGTGAAGACCTCCAGGAAGATTTCTTTGACCAAATGTGTTTGAGTAAGTGCATTTGGTTGCAAATACACATTTGGAAGCATCACAACCAGGGGAAACACTATGAAAGGAAAGGAACAGACCATTTGGAATTATTTAATACTTATTCATGGAAATTATAATTAACATAAATCTGTTCTTTTTTTAGGCCAGCAGAGAAGGCTGTGAAGGCCTTGATGGCCCACCTCTGTTTAAACGGCTTGTAGACACGACGCGGTGGCAAAAAAAACATCCTATTCACCTCAGAAGGTTTGCCTTTACGAAGTTCCTTAAACCCGTTTAACAGACACCTACCTGCTGATTAACCCTAGCTTACAGCAGCACAGTGAATCATGGATGTCCTGCCAACTTTTCCATCTTCCTTCTTATCAAATCCCATGTTTCTTCAAACTTTTGACTTGTGTGTCTTCATATGTTCTCTGAGTATCTCCTCTTGGCCTGTTGTCTCCTCCCGTCCGTTTGTTGCTGGTAACTAACTACGTCTGTCCCATGCCTCACTGGTGATGGTGTGTTCAAGGTGCCTCGAAAACATGGGTGCAAAGGAGATAAACTATGTAATAACCGATGTATGTAACCATGTGTTTTTACTGATACAGACACACTAGTGATACGACAGATACGTTGCGCAGTGACCCAGCAGCTATATCCAATGCACACTGAAGCTACCGGTTCAGTCACATTGCATACGTCTGTATCAGACCACTGAGTCAAATCTCTCCATCCCTACTGCACATAGAAATAAAGATAAGATAATAGGGGGAAGAGTCCGTGGAGGGTTTGGGCCGAGTTTTAGAAGTGAGTAGCAGAAGGGATGAAACTGTCTTTGTGGTGAGAGGTTTTGGTGCTTATGGACCTCAGCCTCTTACCAGGAGAAAAGTTAAAAAATTTTGTCCAGAGTGGGAGGGGCCTGCCACAGTCTTTCCTGTATGCGTCAGAGTTAGCTTACAGTTTAGGTTGAAGAGCTTATATTCTGTCGATGATCTGGGCTCCAGGTTGAAGACCTTGGCCGACTAGGTGGAGGATGGCTGAGAAGAAAATTGCAAACAGGATGGGAGCGATGATGCACCCTTTTTTGACACCGGTCTCTACCTTGAAAGCTTCAGTCTCACTTCCATTGCAGAGGACTGTTGCTGACATGCCATCATGGTGAAGCCTCAGAACCCTGATGTATTTTTGGACAGCCACACTTTGACAGGATTTTCCAGAGGACCTGGCGTTTCATTGTCAAAGGCTTTCATGAGGTCAGGTTTTTGTTCCTTGCACTTTTCTTATAATTGTCTAGCTGTGAAGATCATGTCAGCTGTACCACAGGTTGTAGCCGGGGAAAAAGAGAGAGAGAAACCTCAGGGAGAACCACAGAAAGAGGGATCCCCCTCCCTGGGACAGACAGACCAGCAAGAGGTGTTGTATACGCAGACAATGAGCATATGAGAAGTAGTGAACAGGTCAGCTTGTGAAAGGCTAATAAAAGGTTATTAGTGTTATTAGTCTATGTCTGTACGAGGGCAGATGACAGCTGGAGAAACTTAGGAGATGGAGAAGATGAGGAGGCGGTTTAGTAGAGGTGGGTCGTCCAGTGTCAGCAGATGACCCACCTCCAGATTGGGTGGTGGGCAATGTAGGTTGGGTGTCACCAGAACTCAGACAGAGAGGAGGGGTTTGATACATGCTGCAGTTGTTTATATAACAAACATTTGAGAAATATTCATTTAGCGCATGTGTGACAGAGTGATAATAATTCCACTTGGGCGAAGGACGTGTTAAAATAAAGAATTTATTTCAACCAAAATGAAAACAAGAAAAGTAAAGCAAGTAATTAAAATAAATTAAATCATCACCAGGGCGCAAAGCAATAATTAATGTGGCAAATCAAAACCTGACAGAAAATAAGGACAGGGCGGCGCTTACCAAAGCAGCAGGGGTAAACCAAGGCGGGAGAATTCACACAAAAAAAAGAAACTACATGACACAGCAAACCAACAAGATAAATGGGGAGTGGACGAAACCCACCACCAGGGAAGTGAGCTGCTGCCTGGACTGCCTGGACAACATCTGTCAAATAAAGAAAAGAACAATTAACACATCACAAAGAAAACACAATCACAAACACACCCTGGTGGTGACAATGAAACATTAAAACATCCCTCTATCCCCAGAACAACAGAATACAAACGAAACCAACTGTTTTAATGTACAAGTCAACTCCAACAGAAAAACAAAAGAAATGAATTACTAAGCAAATCAAAAGTAATGTAAAAATAATAAAGAAAACAATACATAACCCGGGGACTACCCATGCGCTGCCGGAACAGTGGACCAGCTAGGGTAGCGGTCAACCCCTCGTGGGGAGAGGAGTAGCAGAAGAAACAGGGAAAAAAAAACAAGCAGTCGTAAAGCAGTCGCCAAGCAGTCGCCAAGCAGCAGCCACATTCAGTGGGTGGCGGCCGGTGATGAACCCTGCACCTCTGAAGCCCCCAATTGCAGCAATGTGCCGTTGGCCAATGGCTGTACCCTTCTTGCTGCAAGGGGAGCAGTATGTTTATTAGCCAAGAGCTGTGCATAAAGCCATTAGAGAAACAACGGCGACTCACCGTGGGAGACAGGAAGCAACCACACCAGGCCCCCACACGACCACTAATGTCACCAGTGCGCACATGACGCTGACTGTGCGCCGAGATGGCGAGGACACACAGGCAAAGTGCCTTAGCTTTTGTGACCAAGTTATTGTGTAAAAGCACACGCTCTCCTCACCCAAGGAAGAGGCGTGGTCAGGCAGCGGCATGCACTACCATGCCATATGACATGCATCACGTCATATGGCCACACATGCACAAGCAGAACAGATGTCATTCTAGAGGGGGGAAATGGGGTGGTGAAAGGGAAACGGGGGGGACAGGAAGAAAGGGGGTGGGAAACAGAAGAGGCTCAGTGCCAGTGCTCAGTGCCACTGTTACGATTATGAGATGAGTTCCCCCGGCAGTCTTGGCCAATAGCAGCATAACTAAAAGCTGGTTCAAGGTGTTACGGGGTGTGAGCCCAAGGTTCGTTAAGCGGATCCAAAACGCAGGAGAATTCACACGAGGAAACAGGATACGCTGATAAACAGACAGTTTATTGCACAAGCAGGTAATAAACAAACAAGGGAAAACAACAACACAAAATCAGCCAATAAACTCAAAAAATCACTGCACCGTGGCGAGCGGACAGGAGACTAACGACGCGGAAAGGAAACAAAGCCACTAGGGCAGGAAGAAAACACAAAAACGGAAATAGCTCCACAAAAATGGGAGAGTCGAAAACAGAAAGTGCACACGGAAAGGGAAAGGGGAAAACGTGAACAACGACAAACACGTGAGAAAATGTCTGGAGCATGGAAGCACAAACAATCTGGCACTGGGGTGGAGCCAGAGTGCAGCTTAAGAGCAGGAGCAATCAGCGCACTGATGAGGATCAGGTGCACTGATTGCTCCTCAATCAGTCTGGCCACACCTCCACTGCCACACAGAGAGGGAAGAGGGAGGAGAAAACTAAACAACACAAAGAAAACTGACAACCATGACACAAGGGCTGGTTTGAGTTGAGCCCTGAGCCAGCCCAAACTATAGGCTTTGTCAAATAGGAACGCCTTAAGTCTATTCTTAAATAAAAAAAGTGTGTCAGCCCCCCGGACCCAAAGTGCTGCCACCCATTGTGGTTTTTGAAATTCTGGGAACAACAAGCAGGTCTAGATTCAGGGAGCGTAATGGTCTATTTGGATGATACGGTACTATGAGACTTTTGAGGTATGAAGGAGCTTGACCATTCAAGGCTTTAAAGGTAAGGAGAAGAATTTTGATATCTATTCTGTATTTAACTGGGAGCCAATGTAAAGAGGCTAGTATGAGAGCATGTTGAATGAGGTCATCCCCTCCGACCTTCAAGATTTCAGCTGGAATTTCATCAGGACTGGCCGCTTTGTTGTTACTCAGCATTGAGATGGCATCATGAACCTCCAACAGACTTGGTGGATCACCCATATCCTCCTTCATGGGACACTGTGGGATTCTGTCAAGGTTTTGATCAACTATTGTTTAGATTTGAAGTTCCTCAAAATGTTCTTTACAGCGGGTCTTGATCTGCTGGGTCCATATACAGCTTTAGTTGCACTGGAGAAACCCCTCGTGTTACCAGTGTGTTGTTGGAGTTCACTGGCTTTCTTGGTCCACCATTTGTGAGTGGAGGTGCCAAGGTCCTCTCCTGCCTTGTTCCAAGAGTCCAACGACCCAAACGTCACCCACTGCCTGTGTGCCAGTTTGTGACTAGTGCTTCCGGATTTATCTATCCTGCTCCTGTCGCCACTCGCTCATCTCCACACAGACAAAGGTTTTGCCGTTTTCCCACGTAGGGAGCCTAAAGGCCCTCGGGAAGTGAGTGAAATGCAAACTAAAAACGCTAAAGACAAGAGACACTGGACGCTCTCCTGAGCAAACAACCCGCTCCGGCAGTTGGTGCTTCTGTAGGTGAACCATTGGACACGCCACAGTTCAGCAATCTGTAAGTGTGCAGTATTCTCCAAATACGACAGCTCTGGATGATAATAATCTCTGAAATTATTGATATTGGAATATGTTTTATCACACAATACACACACAATTTTATCACTTACCTTGAACAGCTGCTGACAAAAATTGGAGCTCTTGACAATAAACACTCTCCTTCTCGGTTGGCATGGAGACGCAGTTGCCGCACATACAGCATCTGTTTTATCCCACTGTCTCCTCATCTCGTCTTTCTTGATCTTCATTTTGATACTTGTTTTGAGAAACATTTTCAGTGTTGTCCTCCTCTTTAATGTTTCACTCGGGTTCAAATTGAAAAGGCCGAACAGATGATGTTTTTGTCGCTGAACAGTCACAGCAGAATATCGAGGAGCAACCATATGACGTCATTACCCAGAGTACAACAAATGGCGACCTACAAGTAAAATTATATATTCAAATTTAACAAAAATGAGGACATGAAGTTTTTTTTTAAGCACATTATCATTTATCATTTATTTTTAAGAGCTAAAGGTCTACATAGCCAGGGTTCCCTTTAACATTCTCCCATTTGGACACATCATCCACCGTCATGGTCTACTTTTCCAGTGTTACGCAGACAATACCCAGCTATCCAGTTCCACCAAAGCCATCATTCCCACCATTCTCTCCACCAATGTTCCCTCTAATTTTTCCTGTGTCTGGGCATACACACAAGCTCCCTGAGCACACTGAGGTCCACTGTGAGCAACATCAGATGTGCACGCTGTGGCCACACACCAGTATCACACTTGTTCAAAACCTTGGATCATGGCAAGTTACATGGCTTATTGAAAGAATCCAATTACAGCAGCAATATTCATTAGTTTACTTTTAATAGAAGTGACTTGACCCACTTAGAATGAAAAAGACAAAAATCTTGTTGTTCATGAGATGTGTAGTATGTGAGAATCCTGCTTTGGCCGAGGTGAGGTCCAGTTGTGACCTGACTTTGGGTCCTGTTCTGGAAGAAATGACACATAAACTCACTTGCTACTTTGGCTTCGCTGCATGTTTTGCAGAGTACACCTTTGTCACTCGAAAAAGAAAAGATGTCACCCAGTTTCGCCGCTTGTTCTTCTATTTGCACATACTCTGACAGCCACTCCATCTTTTTTTTTCAAATTGAATGAATTCAAATGATTTTTATTATTTCACACTTAGAGACAGTTCTGTTGGGTGGGGTTACAGTGGTTCCCTGGTATATGGTACCTACATATATATGCCAATACAGAGTAATTCACACACACTATTATTATATTATTCAGTCACAGCTATACAATTGTCTCAATTCTTTCCCAGTTGTTCCTATGTGCTTGTGGTAAAAAAAAGACATTCCCATAGCCCTCTCTCGTCCTCACTGTCACTGACTCTCGCCAACATCCGTTCATACGATGCAATTTCTGCCATTTTTTCAATCCACCCTTTATAGTCCGGTGGGGATGTACTCTTCCATACCCTGAGGATAATCCGGGCTGCCGTAACCGTCCCGACCTTTATGACTGCCAAATATTGTTTTGACACTCCCATTACTTGTGATTGGTCGCCCAGTAAGCACAATCTTGGAGTGACTGGGATCTCTATCTCCAGAGCCTTCCCTAGATGTTCTAATACTTTTACCCAAAATGGTTGTATCAGACTACATTCCCATAGAACATGTAGGAAAGTCCCTGCCTGTGTACCACATTTCCAGCACAGATTATCAGGTAATAGACCCATCCTATGGAGTCTAGAGGGGGTGAAGTAGAACCTGTGTATTATCTTATATCTATCCCTTCCCTCTAGCCTCCCTGATGTATTTTCCTGAGTTTCCGATTATTCCCTTCCACTCCAACTCACTCAGTTCGCAATCCAAGTCTCTCTGCCAAATAGTCTTCAGAGTCCGGCAGATATCCTTATTTAGCCTGCTAAAGTTTCGATAAAACCCTGCAGCTGTATGCCCTGTCTCTGGTAAGTCCAGAAAGTCCCTCACTGGGTTCGTCTCATCTGCAAATTGCCCTTTTCTAATACAGTGTTTAATTTGAATGTATTTCCAAAAGTTGCCCTTTTCTTCTAGGTCATACCTTTGCAGTAATTCTGAAAACAATATAAATTCTCCATTCACAATTAAATCACTTATTTTGCATA
>CAAKHB010006587.1:20498-31162 GCA_901007665.1 Aeoliscus strigatus
GCATCCAGCGGGGTGAAGGGACTCTGAAGTTCCATTTCAATTTGAATCCAACTCAGTTTTGTGTCTGTTCTCTTCCAATATTTGGCAAGTCTCGTCATTTCAAACGCCAAGTTGTATAGTCTCAGGTCAGGGAGGGCCATTCCTCCTATTTCCTTTGGGGCCCACATTTTCTTGACATTTATCCTTGGCTTTTTCTTGTCCCACAAAAAGTCCTTGACAATGGCATCATATTGCTTAAACCATCGTGGTGCTACACACATCGGTAACATCATGGACACGTAGTTAACCTGTGGTGCGATCACCATTTTAATTACATTAATTTTCCCCCATAGCGTTAGTTTTAATTTTCCCCATTTGTCCATATTAAATTTAATTTTTTGGAGGACTGGGTCCCAGTTTAACTGTATCATCTCCTCTATTTTTGGACTGAGACGAATACCCAGATATTTCATACCTGATGGTACCCATCTGAATCCAAATGGTGTAATATCGCTAGCACAGCATGTATCTGAGATGGGCATGCCCTCTGATTTATGCCAGTTGATCTTGTACCCTGATAGTTTAGAGTAGGAGTCAATACTTTCCAGTAGTTTTGGGAGGGACTTCTTTGGGTCTGTCATTCAGCCACTCCATCTTAAAAGAACCGCATTTCTTTTTTACTTTGACTTGCTGAGTGGATGTGTCGCTGCCCGTTCGTTTCGCCATGATATGAGGTTAGTTAGCATTTGCGTCTCTTAACTCCACCGCACCGTTGTTAGCTAGCTAACCTGCACGGCGCGTTCAGGGGAACACGCAAGCACCGTCAATGCTGATTGGCTGCGTAGAGGAAGTGAACCTTATTGTATCACTGGCTGGACACCTGTCACTCACAGAGTTACAACACAGAGTTTATGTTGAATTTTATTTTATGCGCTGCATAGATTTTCTTGTGCGCTGAGATTGTACGAGCAGTGTGCAATTGCGCAAGCGCGCAGCTTAGAGGGAACATTGCTCTCCACTCTTACGACTGCCTCACTGACATCAAAAAATGGATATGAAAATAACGTCCTTCACCTCCTCCACCTTCATCCACCCCTCTTTCTCCAATTGTATTTGTTGTGCTTTCTTGCCTCTCTGTTTCCATGTTTATCCTTTGTGTTTACTCAGCTGTAAAGCGTCTTTGGGTACTAAGAAAAGTGCTGTATAAAACCAATTTATTATTATTATTATTGTTTTTGTTATTGTTATTGTTATTGTTATAGCAGTGTAATTTCTTTAGTGTGACTCAAAAGACAAACAAACATGTATATTATCTGGTTGGCATGGAAAAAAACCCATGGCATACGTTTTAAACCCCTAATACTATTAATTGAAGAAAGTAACTGATAGGCTGGTCCTAGGCTGCTCAAGGACATGGGAGTTCGAGGACAACTGGGACATCTGGGGTGCCAGATGTTGCCCTCTTGAAAGTGTTAGGGACTATTCATCTAAACACCAATGAAGGATGATGTCCTCCCAATGAAGCTCTCGGCCCCCATTCCAAATGCATACGTACAACAAAAGTCTGCTGAAGGCATCATCGTCCAAGAAACTGTCCCCCACTCCTTCCCCTTACCCAAGGGGGTTGTGGGATGTCAAGAGCGGAGTGGGGTAGCCAATCCACCACCCTCCTGCACTGCCCAACACACAGCACATCAGCCCCATTTACATTTCAAATTTCAAATTAGAAAAGGGATTGTAAAACCTAGTTCTAAACAGAATTTAGTTTTTTTTGGTTTTTTTTATCTTGGGGAGATTGTACTTGTTTCAGATCTAACCATGACCTGGCATGGAAATATATTATAATTTTAATCATTTCAATTCAACACATTTACCGCCACCAGTTATCTTCTGCAGACTTGCTACTTGCAGTAGCACAATTACTCCAAAGGTGGAGGAGGGACTGATCAGGGATTCTCTCACCTTTGATTGTGCAGAGAGAAGCAGATGAGGGAAGAGCGAAAGGCAGGCAAGGAATCATTAATAGTGAACTCTGACATCAAGGCGATAAACCTGGGATTCCGTTCTGGCATGCCGTCATACATCACACACCAGCGGGCGCCTCTGCCCAGGACACGACAGGAAATGGGGTTTTAACACACTTGAGACCCTGATTGTCCGCAAGGTCCATCAGCAGATGGACCTTTGAAATTAGAGATTTAAATTAGAGATTTTTTTCTTCAGAGCATAGTCAGCTCTTTGTTATATGTATATGTGTATATATGTATGTAATTTAAGACAGGTCAAGAACTCTTGCTCACACACAATAGCACAATGGAACAAATTTGATCAAATCTATTAATATTTACAGTACAGGCCAAAAGTTTGGACACACCTTCTCATTCGATGTGTCTCCTTTATTTTCTTTCATTATAGACTCTCACTGAAGGCATCAAAACTATGAATGAACACATGTGGAATTATGTACTTATGTAAAAAAGTGTGAAATAACTCTAAATATGTCTCATATTCTAGATTCCTCAAAGTGGCCATCCTTTGCTTTTTTGATAGAGCTGCACACCGATGGTGTTCTCTCAGTGAGCTCCATGACGTCATCACCTGAAGTGGTTTTCACTTGTACCTCGTCAGGATTAGTGGAATTTCTTGCCTTATTAATGGGGTCGGGACCATCAGTTGTGTTGTGCTGAAGTAATGTTGATACACAGCCGACAACGCTATTGGTGATTCTGAGATTCACCAAGAAAGAAGAAATGTTACTTGGTTGGCACTTCCTTGTCTGTCAAGCATATAGAACTGCCCAAAATGTGATTTTTAAAAATAAAACAAAAAATACTGAGACCCAGAAAAAAATGAAACACAGCGGCAAGATTCAACACAGAGCTACAAGGCTGACAGCCTCAGAAATATAAAGATTCATGGCTTTAAACCAATCAGACTCAGTATGTTCTGCTGTACAAACACAGCATTGTATCGTTGTTGTTCTTATGAGACTTCGGGGGGGAAAATGTCAAAGGCTGGAAGTTGGGGTGGGGCGATACAGAATTCATGCAGATTTACAGTTCGTATTCCTTCACCCTGGGACCCGGTGTCAAAAGAATGCGTTTTCACCCCCTGTGTTTGCAGGATCCGTGTGAAACAGACATGTTTTGCATCGTTTAGGCCGATCATCCTAAACGATGCAAAACATGTCTGTTCGCTCTCCACATCGTCTCCATGTGGATGGGCCCTAAATCCAAGCAAAGCCTGGTCATTGATCGGATCAAATGTGGGACTTTAGTGGAATAAATCCAAACTGAAACATTCTAATGCATCCATCTACCAGTTATTCACAGAAGAGTCGCCGGGGAGCTGGCGCCAATCCCAGCTGACATGGGCAAAACATCACAGGGGAAACAACATTATGTGTTGTGCTTTGAAAGGAATAATTAACGGATAACAAGCTCACTTTCTCAGTTGTTATTACTTCCTACGGTAAATAAATCATATATCATATCATATCATATATCTACTCTGTTTTATTCATACAAAAAGTCTCTGCTGGTTGCCAGGAAACCTCAAGGTAATGGCCAAGTTAAGAATTAGTCCAGCACATATTCACAATGTGAAATAAGTATTTCTGCCCTGTGCACGTTATATCTGCATCCTCATATTCTCTGTCAAATATGTAGCAATAACACAGTTACTGTTTATGGGCAGCCTAGGGGATCTTTTAGATTTAATGGATCGTGTCTCTGCACACAAAGGAAACAGATAACAACGAGTTTAAAGATACATATTTATTGACTAACTACTAATAACAAAGAACAGACATAGAAGTTAAAATAAAAGATACATTCTGGGTGATGTGATAGAAAGTTATATCAATTATTAATCCTTTAATTACGGAACTAATGACTAACCTATCGTATGTGAGAATCACTGATGAGCTGTGTGTGTGTGTGTGTGTGTCAGTTAGTGGACTTTTGACATCAACTCTTATGAGCAGCTCAGAGATGTAACAGCCTACTTGACTTCAGGAGCTGAGGCTGGGACCCAGTGATGCTGGATGCTGCATGCGACATCTTCAAAGTGGGTTGTCCTTGAACGGCGTCGTGCTCTCCAGATGTCTGGTCCTGACAATAGCACTTCCTGATCAGTGATTTAGTCCAACTCACCAGCGGTTCCTTAGCTGGTGATTGGCTGATGGTGCTGGAGGCTTCAGATGCAGTTTGGACTGCAGGTGGCTCAGAGTTTGGGTCAAAGGTTCTGGTAACGACCTGACAAAAATGATTGTTGTTTGTGGAGAGGATTGAAACGTTGGCTCAGCATTCAGGATCCTCTGAAACAAGAATCTAAACTAAATAAAAAAATAGGATTTGCTACAACAAAAACGGTGTGCTGGTTGTAATCTTCAAAATAAAAGTGAAAACAAAATTGGTTTAACTGGAGGCACTAATTAATACTCAAGCTTAAGAGGTACAACTTATGGTAGTTACAAAGAAAGAAAAGAAAGGCTAAGCTGAATGAACGTGTGGCACAAACTTCAAGAATTCTGGAGGAGCAAGGTTCAGAAAGAAAAAGGAATGCTCAGGGGACAATGGGAGGAAATTCTCAGAAAAGTGCTTGGAAAAGTGCTCATGGGAAGAGATAGTTTCAGATAACTCATCACTATGCTTGATATGAAATGCATGAAGTTAATGTCCAATCACACCTCAAGTAACAAGTTAGAGGAGGAGATACTAATTGTAATTTACAACTGGCGGGCTCTGTCTGTACCAGCCCCCAGGAGACACACATCTGTGGTCTGCAGCCAACAATTAACGTTTGTGTTAACGTTCTCCAAACACCATGACCCAATGAATGAACTCTTGTAAACTACTGGACAGAATGTATCATGAGGTTAAAGACTAGATATCCTAGTACAACTAGTATAACTAAGCATCATTACTTATCTAACGATAAGAAAGAATCAGGATCTGTAAGAAGATGACATATGAAATGGTTCAAGGATACTAGAATGAACATTCTAGAAGAAAGAACATCGAGAAAGACGTATTGGCATTACACATTTCACACTGGTGGTTTTGAAGTCTGGAGCAAGACAGAGTACATCATCAGAAAATGGAACATCGTCTATCTATCTATCTATATATATACTGTATATATACTGTATATATACATACAAAAGGTCTGGAGTTCAGTTTGGACCCCAAAGAAAAGAGTGGATTGGGTCTTTAGAGTCATAAACTTGAAGGGAGGAAGGTTCTTCTCCCTGCAAGGTGTCTGTCTAATGTCAGCGGTGACATCTTTATGGTTTGATGCCCAGAGAGTGAACTTAGAGGAAAGTTAGAAGTTACACTACAAATAATAATGATCGAGTCCCTACCCCTATGTGGATACAGGTAAATGTGCTTTTTAAGTTATGAACATAAACACAAGAATCATTCGATACCATGAAGCTTCATGCCATCAGGGAATGTTTGGTTTATCAAGCCAGTTTATTGCCGGGTGTCGGAATGGGTTCTGTGAAAAGTCGTATCCTCTTTTCAGGCGCCAGCTTTGCCTCAGTGTTCAACACTTTACATTCGACTCCAAGTAACAGCAGAAAAACAGCATGGAATCATTTCTCTCTTTTTTTCCGGCGGCATATGAGTTGATTTTTTTTTTTTCACTGTCTGTCAGTCTCAGGTAAAAGATTCAGCCCAACATATTCATTTTGAAAGCAACCCCCCCCCTTCCCATACCACCCTCCCCATTCCCACTATGACAAACAACCCATGATAAACACCCCCTCTCCTTGTTTCAGAGGACGATTACATTTCTATAGCAGAGAACCACATGACAAATGACCACACAGAGCTGCTGGAACAGCAGTTCCTCAGGTAGAAAGCAGATGAAGGGATATAAGCAGGGAGTTGTGGGCCTGACTTGTCTTCACCTGGACCAGGGTGACCTTTCATGGACGGGTGTGTGATTCACAATCCACATTTGGCTGGTGATTGCTGCTGCGCCACAGAGCAGCAATCTAACACCATCTCAGCTGCCGGGAGCAGCACGGAGCAGGCTGATAGGGCTCTGCAAGCCTCCAGCCGTTGTTCAGAGAGACTGATAAGTGTGATGTTATTCCCTCTGCCTTTTTCACACTGACAGCTCCATGTGTTCCTCACTGATCTGTTCTTATGATACAGAGAGAGAGGCGTGGTGCTGGGATGTGAAAGGATATGTGTGCCATGTTTGACTGTTCTGACAAAATACACATTTGTTGGATCTTCTCTCTGGCTCACCTGATTTCAGAGCAGTTTCTTGGCCATTAATATTCCTAATTAGTGCTCAGCTCCTCAGTTCCTCCCATCCCTCTGCAGCCTCCTGTATTCACTGAGGCTGGCTGCGAGTGGAGCTCAGCTCAGGCAGCGGTTTGATTAAGATACATATACCCTGCCATTCTTTTTATTGTGGCCTCCAGAGACCTAGACAATTAACCCCTAATTGGTGCCGATGATGTTGCACCTTGCATGGCAGTCAATGCCATCAATACATAGATAAATAGCCAAGGAAATGAGGGAAAACAAATCAAAAAAGCACCTTGAACAGCACCAGTCAGACAGAAACTAAATACAGCCTGAGCCTGAGATAATCTTCCATTCGCCATCATCATCATCTCCCACTTGCTCTGGTTACGGGCCTCTGGTCTGGGGTTGATCCCAGCTGTCAACAGGTGAACGTCGGGGTGCAACCTGGACAAGTCACCAGCTCACAGGGCCTCTCATTGACATTGAATATCAATGCTGATGTAGCTGCAGATGTCAGCCATTACGCAACAGACTGTCTAGTTCCTCCTCACAGGATACTACTGCCTATCACCCTGCGGACATCACATTTGGTTGCCGTAGTGATGACTTCTGACAGTGTCTATGTTGGCACTCAAAATTCAGGTTACAGTCAATATTCCGGTCACTGAAACATTCAGAACAACCCGTTTACATGTGTGTGTGAATAGGGTTATTCCTGTTTCCATGGTAATTGTAATCAATTGGGATATCGTAACAAAACCAGACTCGCACGGAGAATGTCATGACACAGTTCCAGCAATATCTGCTTCTTCTTCCAGTGTCCAAATCCAAAACAATAAGAGCACAGCGGATAATGAACAGGCCGGTAGCAGTCGCCCCCTTTTACATCTTTGTAAGCGTCTTCCAGCGGTGTTTGATCTGGTCTGACGTTTGTACAAATCCTCCTTGGAACAACTTCTCTCTCACCTCTTTGTCGATGTCTCTGTCCCAGTACTTTCTACTATCTACAGATGCCATGATGTTCCTGTCTTTCATTGTATTTATGAAATGTGGTCTTATGTGGTCTTTGGTTCGCCTTGATTACAAGTTTACAAGTTCTTCCTGGACTCAATAGATTCCTTGCGGAAAGAACATGCGCAGAAAACAAATTCAGGTTCCTTTTGATGGGGGGATCCCAAAATGTGTATATCTGACCAAATATTTGTGTTATAAAAGGAGTACCCCAGGGGTCATATTCAGGTTTGTCAAAGGGGTTATTACATGGGCCGTGAGCAAACGGGTTATTGCTGATGATCCGGTTGGAATAGTGTTATTGGCTGCATGTAAATGTGACAAGTGATTGGTGGTATAGCAAGAATATTTGGGTTCACCTGGGTCAGATGTAAAAGAGGAGCTTGACAATGGTGAATATAAAGAAGAACAGAACCCTCAGCTGTCTGTCTAATTCAGTCTGATCCTGACTGCCAGCAGAAGCTGCTAACCCTTCTTCATTTTGGTTTGAAAGAGCCACACTTTGAGACCATGAATCTTTTATACCTTCTCCTTTGGCACACAAGACTTTTTATCTTAGTCCCATTTGGATTTTTGTCACCAAAGCAATTTACATTTTTATAGCATAATTAATGAACAAGGAAGTCATTTACATTTTCTTGCTCTCTTCACCATCACTGTGCGCATATCTGATACAGAGGGGCCAGCATTTGGAGAATGTGGGAGGGTTTGTGTGCAAAATGACAACTAAATAACCACATGATTGTTTTTAAGCAAGAAGGCAGAAAGGAATAAGGGCCTGAGAGGACAAGGCCTTTCAGGTGCAAATTGAGGCCAGAAACATGAAGGCAGCAAATGATACCATTTAAACAGCAGACAAGAAAGCAATCCATACAAGTGCTGCTCATTGTGTTCATCAGCTGGCAAAGATCAAAGAGAATAATCAATGTCTGCATTTCCACATGGATCATTTCTGCTACATCATATGCATGTAGTCATGAAGTGCTGACTGGTAAATGATACCAATCCTCCTTCATCACCCTTCATATGGGATAGCAGGCATGTGCTTGAAGTGGTTGACCAAAGGGAGAATGTGTCTTATTTAAAATGAATGGAAACTCTCTCAAAGATATGTGACAAACTGGATAGAATTGCTCTGTTACTATTAGGAACTCGTTCAGGAAAATATTGGATGGCCCCAGATGCTTCTGATAGTGACCTTTGACCTAACAGAAACTCTGCATTCGAGCCAAGCCAACCCCATGTATATGTTTGACATAACTTCACACCTCCAATAGTGGTGATCCTAGTTTCTGCTGGGCCCAGAGCAGAGCCCCGCCCCCCAAACACAAATAACTTAACAGCAAAGGTGCAGCTGCTTTCTTTTGTTTTAATAAACAACAACAACAACAATAAGACATGCTGCATTATGAACCTGGTGTCTTCAATGGACTAAAACAAAGCAATGTATGATTAACGAGTGATGTTGTTGTGGAGTGATAGTGTGTGTGTGTGTGTGTGTGTGTGTGTGTGTGTGTGTGTGTGTGTAGACCTGGAATATGAACAACAGCGTGTTGAGTCATTTACACTGGATCCATGTGGATGCAAAATATTCTGGATACGATGTCACGATGTCAAGGAAGACAAGGGGGAAAAGGTTGTTTTGGTACGTGTGGACATGGATGCAAGTGAAACAGGCCGTCCAAGAAAATCCATTAGGAAGATTGTATAAACATTGTGTGGCCAAATCCACAATTTGGTTCATTCTGAGAATCAGGTGGGCTCAACAAAAAGGCCCCAACCCTTTCACAACATCTACATCTACAAGGGAGGAAGACTCTCATCATGATTGTATCGTATCATTATTGAAGTCTGAAGAGAAGACTTGAGAGGGTCTGAGACACACGGTTCATCACAAGATCAAACCCTTCATACACCTCACCGATAGAAACACCAGATCAGAGTTTGACAGAACACATCCTCAAAAGAATTCCTTGGGCAGATGAACGTAAAGACCAACCTGTTCCAGAATGGTCAGGACACAGAGAAGATCCTTGGCCTAAACGAATCCGTCTTTTTAATGAGTCACAAACTGATGCTGAAACATTTTGTGAAATGCACTTTGCCTGAACATTTCCCCAAAATCCAACTCTTTGTTTGTCATTCTTGTTATGTGTGCATGCCATAAAATCCGATTCTGATTCAGAAATGATGCACTCTTCTTCTCAGTGAACAAACACACACACACACACACATCAAAAAAACTGCATAAATGCACAAAATGCATAAATAAAAAAAAGAATGGAGGGGTTGACTTTTTGGCATGAGTTACAGTAGCCAGGTGTTGTGTGTACAAAGCCCCTGCCTGGAGCTGCAGTGTGGGGGAGGTATCGGTTTGTTTGTTGATGTGTGGAACTGGTCCTCAGTCTAGTCCAATTTGGAGAGAAAAGACAGCACAGATGAGCAAACACCAGACTGTGCCCGGCTGGATCTACCTTTGAGACGTCCTTTCACCACGAGCAGATGAGCACAGAGCTAATCGGGATCATGTTGTGACGGTAAATCAGTCATGATTTTGATCCAGGGGGCAAATGTTCTCACAGCGCATTGAATTCAGTAATATACAATAATAATCATCACCATTTTTCCTTTGACTTTTAGGGACAAATCAGGAACTCTCTGTAAAATCTGTGTCACATTTCAATCTCAGAAGCTTCACATACTGAACGGACGTGTATTTGTTTCTTACATTATAATCGTATCGTATGGGGCTCGACGCGTTCTGCGTGGTTTAACTTCAGTAGAACCATAGTGCCGTGGTTGATGGTCCAGCTCATCTCCTCCTCTTGCCCTTTTCAGAGTTTCCGTCCAGCAGAACATCCAGCAGACTGATGTATGGTTTAGAGACACTAGTGATAGGCAGAAGACAGGAGGCAGAGCTGGAGGTGGCAGAGTTAAAGATGCTGAGATTCTCTTTAGGAGTGACCAGGATGGACAGGATTAGGAATGAGGTCATCAGAGGGACAACACAGACAGGAAGGTTAGGAGAAAAAGCTAGAGAGGCTAGATTGAGATGGTTTGGACATGTGCAGAGGAGGGACAGTGGATACATTGGTAGGAGAATGTTAGAGATGGAGTTACCAGGTAGGAGACAGAGAGGAAGGTCAAAGAGGAGGTTTATAGATGCAGTGAGGGAGGACATGGAGGTAGTTGGAGTCAGAGTAGAGGATACAGAGAACAGGGAAAGATGGAAATCGATGATTCGCTGTGGCAACCCCTGAAGAGAGACAAGCTGAAAGAAGAAGAAGAAGAAGAAGAAGAACATCCAGCAGACCTGGTCAGAAAGTTTGACTTGGTGTGTGTAGACCGAGGCCGTGTGTCCAGTGTCGGACCCTGCGCACTAAGGGCTGGGGGCGTGGGGGTGGG
>CAAKHB010006587.1:31182-42443 GCA_901007665.1 Aeoliscus strigatus
ACAGGAGGCAGAGCTGGAGGTGGCAGAGTTAAAGATGCTGAGATTCTCTTTAGGAGTGACCAGGATGGACAGGATTAGGAATGAGGTCATCAGAGGGACAACACAGACAGGAAGGTTAGGAGAAAAAGCTAGAGAGGCTAGATTGAGATGGTTTGGACATGTGCAGAGGAGGGACAGTGGATACATTGGTAGGAGAATGTTAGAGATGGAGTTACCAGGTAGGAGACAGAGAGGAAGGTCAAAGAGGAGGTTTATAGATGCAGTGAGGGAGGACATGGAGGTAGTTGGAGTCAGAGTAGAGGATACAGAGAACAGGGAAAGATGGAAATCAATGATTCGCTGTGGCAACCCCTGATGAGGGACAAGCTGAAAGAAGAAGAAGAAGAAGAAGAAGAAGAAGAAGAAGAAGAAGAAGAAGAAGAAGAAGAAGAACATCCAGCAGACCTGGTCAGAAAGTTTGACTTGGTGTGTGTAGACCGAGGCCGTGTGTCCAGTGTCGGACCCTGCGCACTAAGGGCTGGGGGCGTGGGGGTGGGGGGTGTGGGGGGATGCGGGGCGCACAGTTTGCGCCTTCTGCGCAGCGGGTAGATGATGGCACATGTGAGGACCGAGTGCTGAGGAAGCCGTCCTCAGGGAGGGGTGCGCGCATTGAGACAGGCAGCACACGTTTCCAGTTCTACCAGGCGGGCAGGGAACCTCTCCACCGGGAGCGACGTGATTCAAAGTCCCTGGCATTTCCTGCGCTGCTCCATCCCGCGGTTCGTCACACCATGCGAGCAGCAGAGACGCGCCCTGCGCCATGCTGAACGCCTGCCCGACTCTCCTGCTGGCTCTGACCGCGGTGGCCGCACTTGTCCAGCGATGCCGAGGCTGGAGCGACGAAGACCTGCTCCTGCCGCCCATCAACTCCTCCAGCAGGTTCATGGCCAACCTGGAGATGGACGTGCGCTTCTCCAAGAGGTCCGTGGAGGAGAGCGAGGCGTCGCCGGACGCCTCCTCCTCCTTGCAGCCGCTGTCCCAGTGCAACGTGAGCGTCCAGAGACTCCTGCCCACGTCGCTGGTCGCCCGCTGGGACAGCAGCTTCGGCTTCCAGTGCGATGTGCTCATCTACAGCACCAGCAACCACGGCAGGGCGTTCTTCTCCGCATCTTTTAACAGGGCCATCTCCCCAGTCGTCATCGAGCACCTCGGGATCACCGGCGGCCAGCAGGAGTTGCGGCTGTGCGTCGGCTGCGGGCTGTCCCGCTACCGGCGCTTCGGCCACGGCAGGTCCCGGGGCCCGCAGAGCGGGGATCAGCTCAGTTTCTGCTGCGTGGATTTCAGCCTGGACGAGCTGAAGGGCGACAGAAGTTGGAGGCTGAACAGAAAGCCCATCGAGTCGACACTTGTGGCTTGTTTCATGACTCTGGTGATCATCGTGTGGAGCGTTGCTGCCCTCATCTGGCCAGTTCCGATCATTGCAGGATTTCTGCCCAATGGGATGGAGCAGAGGAGACCGAGATAACTGATGTTTAGTGAGCCTGTGCTGCCTCCTCTATCGTTGTAGCCATTCTACTTCTCACTTGAATGAATGACGCGCAGACTTGGGCTTCACTTTCCAACCTTTAGACCTCTCAAGGGATGAATGTCCGCGGATCACAGCCGCTCTTTCTGGGACCAATGTGTTTTTGTAAACCCCTGTAGGCCTTCGTGTATAGTACGTCAGCGTCAACTGTGCACAATTTCTCCTCTTTTACCAGTGTTTGTAGTTTTTAATCTTTCTAGGACGTTTTTTGCCTTATGTGGACTTTTGCACTGAAAACGTTAACGATCATATAATCTTATAATATTCATGTCCGTGTGACAGTTTTTCCCCAAATGAAAAAAGAATGAATGACTGAATGACTGACAAGCAGAGGATGTGAATATTTATATTATTAGATTTATAATATTCACTATATGTGCTTATTTGTATTCATGTACCAAATGTTAATAAACTTGATTGAAGGTTATATTTGAGCTCTGTAAGACCATAAGTCAGTTTACTTTATTACATTTGCATGCTTCTGTGAATAAAAAGACAATACGGGCCAGGACAAGAATTATGTCAAAATTGAGGATCAAAACTACTCTGCACATTTACGGGCCTTGATCCTGTCTTTGACTTGTAGCTGAAGCAGTTCTTTGTGTGCTGTGCATCTGGACCACCTCTGGCCAACTGTCAGTGGCAGTGACAGCAGCAGGCGGCCATTGTTAATACATGGCAGCCTACTTGAGCTCACACAGATATGAGAATACCATTCTATTTTATTTAGTTTCTATATTTTGTCACTTGTGACCATGTAAAACGCTTTCTGGACTTAATTTTTCCCAAAAGAAGATGGCAACATTATCTGTGCAATTATAAATGCAGCCAATGCAAGTTTTACTATCGCCAGGAAAGCATTTATGGAGATGGAGATCTAACAGCGCAGTCGTCCTCCTCACATCCTGATGGTCACACTTCAGCAGTCAGTTTTCAGTGGTTTACTCTTTCTGCAGTGTCATTACGGTCATACTGCAAGTGTTGAATGAGTTGAAACATTTTCACAGTCGTGTCACTAGTAAAAAAAAACAAAAAACAGTTGTAGTATGACCACCTACTGTTCATGGACGTATGGAGCAATAAACGATGGACAACACTGCAGTACTGTAAAGTTATCAAATATTTCTTTAACATTACCTTTTCGGTGTTGCACGACGGTCAATCAGTGTTCCCAGGCTTTCTGATGAAACTGAGCTATTCGTTATTCAAACATAAATGTTGTAAAATGACCAGCAGGAAGGCGTAAATGTGTGCAGTGAACCTGACGCTCCACGAGTCCGGGCATTTTCGGCAAAAATGGAGGTCAAGTTCCAACTAATTTCAAGAAAAGCAAAAAACTGATTTTGTATCCTCAATATGTCCTTTACCTTTTTACAATTCCTTTTAAAAAACATCTGGAATAAAGTGTTGAAAATGGCATGGCAAGTAAGATGATAGCATAAAGACATTTTTTAGCCCGTTCAGTCCAGGCATTTTATGAAGAAGAATTCAATCAACCCCACCGCGATTAATTTGTTGGCAATTGGACTTTTAGTTTGCTTGTATACTTCTAGTTTGCTTGAAAAGTTAGAAGTCCAGTTGCCAACGAATTAACCCAGCAAGATACCATGACCTGATTGACCGAGAACCTTCACAGTTGCAACAAAAGAAACTCAACTGATTGTGTAACCTCAATATGTCCCTAATTAAAGGGACGACAAAAGAACTGTACCAAGGGAGAAGATTGCAAATGATATAAGAATGATAAAACGAAACAAAAATTGTATTCAGTCCAGGTATTTGATGAAGAAAAATGTCCGTCAAGCTAGTTTTGCAAAACCCCCGAACTCTTTGATTTTAACATTTATTCTTCCTAGATTTGACCATGCTATACATTTTTCCTTGAAGCAAAAAAGCACACCCATTTATTTAGTACAAAAGTCACATCAAGGCACCAAAATATATACTGAGCAGCCATAGAACAAAATGACATAATGTTACTTTGCATGCACATCTCAGGGTGCTGCAGTCAGACTTGCAGTTGCACTTCATGACACAGATGATTTTCAGGAAGGATTTGCAGGAACATCAGTCCCAATAAGACCCCAGATGGCATCAGCAACGTTGACAGCTGGGATGAGCTCCAGCACACCCGTGACTCGTAACCGGATATTTTTAATATATCGATATATTTTTTAAAGGAGATATGGAATTTGACTCTATGGCACATATCGTTCTAGTTCAGATCTGTGCTGTGATCCACTCCAGTCAGCTGCTGAGGAGCTCTCTGCTCTGCTGCCGCCCTCACGACCGCTCCTCCTCCTTCATGATCAGGGGAGACAATCCAGTTGACTGTGGATTTTTGTCAGAGAAAGAATGAAAGCAGAGAGACGGAGGACATGATTGCCAACACGGAACTCAGCTCCATGGTTCGCTCCAGTTCTGATGATAAACATTCCAACCGACTAAAAGTCACAGAACCGTCTGTTCCACATTAACGGCACAATGGACGCTATTTAGACGAAAAGGCCAAAGCGCGACGCACAGCGCCAAACGCAGAGCACATGCTCTGGTTCCCGTCTACTGGTCGCATTTGACCAACATGGATCAGCTGGCGCAACGTCCAAAGGGGCTGGAGTTAAACTCTGAATCAGTCAGAGGTGTGTGATGGGTGTTGTGTAACATGCAATAAACCAGATAAACCAAATCAGATTGTCAGATCCCATCCCCTTTAAATATAAACCTGCCGTGTGTCTCAGAGGATCCACCAAGAAACAGAACTGTGAGGTTCCCCCCGAGCAGACAGATCTACTGGTGGGCGAAGTGTAAGGGCGCGGTATTAGGATCAGCTTTCCATACTCTAAGTACCCCCTCGTTGATTTTAGCCAGTACATTATGAATGAACACAACCACTTTGAAGAGCATTGAAAAGGAGGTTTATAGAACGGAAACGTTTATAGAACTGTAACGTGGTCTCCTTCCCAGTCTTCCCCCTCTGAGTGGTATCGGTGTCCGTCGCTGGCTCAGAATAAATTAACACACATAGCTTCATTTCCGCCTGAAAACACACTTTTAAAATGAATCTCTCTGAACCGATGCAGTTGCAGCTCTAAATCGACAACAAAGAACAATATTTGAACATCAGCTCTGCCAAGTTTGATCCGTATTGAGACAGAACAGCATTATAGAGGTTTTAGTGGCTACAAACAATTTCAAAACATGTTTTTACGCAGAGATTTACTGTCATTAACTGTCGACCCTAACCCTCAATGCTCTCGGGTTAGGGTCGACGGTTAAATGCTGCATTTGTTCAAAGGAACTCTTTGGAAAAAAAGCTCCCTGCCTCAAAGACATCTACAGAACCGCACATTACATTCACGCTTTCAATTAGATTTTGTCGTTATGACACGCATTCACATCATTGACTGTAAATTTATCAAATATATTTTAACAATATAACAATAATACAATATAGCAATAATAGTAGTAATCATAATACAATATAGTAATAAATATCATTGTACATATACTACATCAGTTAATCAGTATGTCAGTGGAGTCTCTCAACGCACTTGCCAGCAATGTTTGCGATCCAGCAGGTGTCAGTATTGAGTGAGAGTGACACAGTATCAATAGTTTGACTAATGACTCATCTACCCAACACTAATACATACCGTATATATGGTGTTTTAGTCCCGTCATCTCCATCTGGGCTGTTTCCACGTCTTGGACTTGGAAACACACTTGAGTAAGTCTTTCAGTCTTTGCCGTGACATATGGTGACATAAACAGCACAGGCATACATTTTTTTTGGGGGGGGGGCTTACATGCAGAATAGATAGACACCAAACGGGACATGATCACTGATTCGCTGTGGATGTATTTAGACTGAACACGAGCCCTGATCTTCAGCAGTTTAAACTGTAGATCAGTTAAAAATATCTACACCATTGTTAAGATCCACTCAGTAAGGACATTTATAAAATGTCCATATATAGGAGGACAGACAGCACTTCTGAAAGGAAGGACGGAGTGTGAGTGTGTCTGTGGAGGTTCGTAACACAATCAACAGCCAGCAGACGAGCTCCAACAACTGGAATCCAGATGCAGTCTGTCAATAGTGACCCTGTAGATTCAGTCTTCAGTCCAGTCTAAAGACTATAGGTTGAGATGAGAGATGTCCTCAAGTCTTTTCTGATGTACGGGTAGCATCAGGCACACCTGTGCAATAATCTGTCTATCTGTTGTGATCTGAACACTTGGCAGATTTCACTGACCTGCAACAGGCAATTTAAAGAAAACTGTCAGACAAAAGATTCGTCTTTATTCAGTCACACCAGCATTAGTCGGGATACAGAATCAGTTGGTGTCTCCTTTGGACATGAGACGCTCAATCAGCTGGTCAGCCTGCAAAACATGGACAGAAAGTCAACTGAGCACTGCTGCTGGAACACATCAGAGGGCAGAGCTCTACCTGGAACTCCACCACTTCAAGTCCATGACTTATGTACACCTTACTGACTTATGAGGAGAGGAAATGTAAACAATATGCTTACTGTCCTCCTCCCCGACAATCAGTCCAATGATCCTGACCTGTCGTCACACATCCAAAACAAATAGCTCCAGCTTACTGTGATGAACCAATAGGAGTTGAGTCTGAAGATGAGGCGGGACATGAAGCCCATCTGACTGGCAGGAGCCAGGACATGGAGGTGAAGGTGGGCAACAGAACAGAATGGGGGCCAGTGGAACCCAAACCTGTACAAGATGGAAAAAAAGAATGTTCACTATTTCAATGAAGGTGAACAGAGCATCAAAAGAATTACTGAGGAAACGTGTGTTAGATTGTTGTCTCGGCTGCCAGTGTGTTGATAATTAGTGGAATCAGCCCATCAGAGGTCACACCAGCGTGACCCCTGATGACTTCACCTCCTGATGACAGCCTCAGCTCCTGAAGTCAAGTCAGATGTTACATCTGTGAGCTGCTCAGAAGAGCTGATGTCATAAGTTTTTTTTTCCGTACTGTGTCTGTTCTTTGTCTTGCGTTTTATCCTTTCATTCCTTATTATATGTGTGTTAGTATTTAGTCAATAAATACTTATCTTTAAACCCGTTGTTGCCTGTTTCCTTTGCGCGCAGAGACACGATCCATTGAATCTAAAGGATTCCCTATGCTGCCCATAAACAATAACTGTTATTGCTACACCATCAAACATCTGCTTCTCCCATACTGAATCTGTTTTTTGTTCTTCTCTGGTCATTCTACCTCTGTGATTCATAACTCCTGGGCTGCGAAGCTGCTGCTACAGGACCAGGAGACCATGTCTGGCAGCTCACAATGCCCATATCGCTGTTATCTTGAACATGTAAACATAAACATACTGACGGACCCGTCAAAAAATACAACAATTAATTCACACTACACATCATTTTAACACTTCTACACTTTTATTCTGTGCTCATCTAAACACAAGTATGTGGACATATTCTTTTTTAAAAAAATATAACTTTTAATACAAATACTACATAGTTGACCTTTCATAGTAGTGATAGCTGTTAGGACAAATCTACCGCTTTATTTAAATACAAATATGTTGCTACATAACATCTTCACTACATCTTTCATTTTTCTTACCCTCACATACTTATGAAAACGTTACCGGTTGTCAGTGAAAAAAAACAGTTGCATCTCTAGTTACTAGTGGTGATTGTCATTGAAGCCCACTGGGGCACGATCCAATCACAGAGTATGTATTTTGTATGTATTTTAACAAACAAAGTTTCCCAGTGCGCTGCACTGAAGGATAAAACACAATAAAACACACAACATTCCACCACAGAAGCAGTAAGAGGCACTAAAAGACCACGTCGCTCTCACACTGAATGACATGAGCTTCATGGAATGAGACGTCTTTGTGTCCACCTGTGTGTGATGACGCCTCAACACTCTTTGAAGATTGTTGACAGCATTCACAGAACAATCCTAACCTCTACTCACCTGACATCACTCACATCAGCTACACCGTTTCTCTGCAGGATCTCCTTCCCTGTCTCAACCATGCGTTTCACTGGGTACAAAAGAAAACAAGGTTCCTGAAACACAATGCAATTGTCCCTTAAATGAAAAAAGTGCTACTTCCTGACATTTATTCACTGCCTTTTATTCTGAGATATGGACAAAAATAAGCAGACATCATATGTGCTACGAGTCTGAGTTGTATATCAACAACAAGAGCATGTCCACTTTACCTAGAGGCACATGTTCTTTGCTCAGGGCTTTACAGTTTCCAACATGTTTGGTTGGGACCACAAGATAATGATGGGGGGCTCCAGGATTGATGTCTCTGAAGCAGGAGATCTCCTCATCCTGTAAGGGAGACAACAAATCTGACATCGGCTGCAGGGATGTTGACCTCAGTAGACCTCCAGACCGTCTCCTTTCAACAGGAAGCTCATCAGCTACATCATAGAACCTGACAGATACTGCTTAAAAATGAAACAATACTTTAATTTACAGTCTGCGATATGTTCAAATGGAATCAGGCTGAATCTCCAATTAAGTAACACATCAGTGTTTCCCCCACGTTGAAACTTTACTTGTGGTGGTGTCTGGGCGGTGCAGGGTGGCGCCGTAGTCTTTGATAAATGCATTGAAAATAATCCAGTCACACTCAGATTTATGAATGATGCATTATTTTTTGCACATCCAGGGCTCCAGACTAACTTGACTAACCAACCATAGTAAGTCACATGGTACGTCCAGCTAGTCAAACACGTGGGATGCAGGCAGCCGTCTTTATCCCTCTGAAAACTGTCTGTCAAGGACCAAAATCCACAATGACTTCAAAACAGAATCACTCCTGATGCATCGCTTGATGGCAATTTTAAAGTGTGAAAAAAATCTTTTAAATTATTTTGAACGTCATGATTACATACTAATAGTATAGATTTAAACCACAACATTGTTAGTAAGACTATATTAAAAAATGCATCAAATTTTAGGGTGTGCCAGCTGCCTCTGTGGCACACCTGTGGAAAATCAAATGAATAAATAATAAACAGGTTTCTTCACCTGGTTCATGAATAAATGGTCAGCTGTTCAAATACTAAAATACTGTAATACTGGAGTACCTCCATAAGGGTGACATCTAAGTAAACTTAGCCCTAAAAATATAATAGACAATTATTTTTCTGAAATAAATATACGAGAAAAGTACAACACATTTTTTTCTGCGTTTTCATGTTTCCACCTTTTTTTAAAATTCCTCCGCTGTTGAGGTTACAAGCTAGGAACAGTACAAAACATGATGTAACAGAGGGCCGTCCTCTGATTGGTCCCTACAGACTGAGGGCTGTCCTCTGGTTGATCCATAGAGGCAGAGGGACGTCCTCTGATTGGTCCCTACGGACAGAGGGACGTCCTCTGATTGGTCCCTACAGACAGAGGGACGTCCTCTGATCGGTCCCTACAGACAGAGGGACGTCCTCTGATTGGTCCCTACAGACAGAGGCGCGTCCTCTGATTGGTCCCTACAGACAGAGGGACGTCCTCTGATTGGTCCCTACAGACAGAGGGACGTCCTCTGATCGGTCCCTACGGACAGAGGTCTCCTCTGATTGGTCCCTACAGACAGAGGGACGTCCTCTGATCGGTCCCTACGGACAGAGGGACGTCCTCTGATCGGTCCCTACGGACAGAGGGACGTCCTCTGATCGGTCCCTACAGACTGAGGGACGTCCTCTGATCGGTCCCGACAGACAGAGGGACGTCCTCTGATTGGTCCTACCGACAGAGGTCCGTCCTCTGATTGGTCCCTACGGACAGAGGGACGTCCTCTGATTGGTCCCTACAGACAGAGGGACGTCCTCTGATCGGTCCCTACAGACAGAGGGCCGTCCTCTGATCGGTCCCTACAGACAGAGGGACGAAGGGACGTCCTCTGATCGGTCCCTACAGACAGAGGGACGTCCCTCTGTCTGTAGGGACTGATCAGAGCACTAGCTTCCATCAAAGCGCTAGCTTCCACACAGGAGTTATCCAGTGCTGTGGCGTCAGCACCACTGAATTGTAATGGGAAGGTACTGAATGAAACCACGTGCAACAAAGTGCAGCCATTTTGGTTGGATGTCATTAATTGGAAGAAAAAAATGACTGACGGCATGACGTATTTGTGCCAAAGAAACTTTACAGTTTTTAAGGTCTGGATGGTCTCCTGAAATATCTCCATGTTATGGAAAAGTACATCCCCACCAGACAATAAAAAAACAGATTGAACAGAAATTGATCGAAAGAAATCGTCATACGAGCAGATGCTGGAGAGAATTAACAATGACAGAGGGAAGAGAGGGGGACATGGGACAGTTTCTTTAATACAGGATTTTGAAAACAACAGGAGAGGAATGGAGAAGGTGGAATAACTGTGACTAAACATGTGATATGTATGTTGGGTTCTAATGTCAATGAGTGATTTTTTCTCTGTCCACTGTGACTGAGCTGTCTGTATAAAATGAAGAAGAAAATTTAAAATGAACAAAAATAACCATGATAAACATGAATACCACAACTGGGTAAATTTAAACTGCTGTTAAAGAAGCCGACAGACAACATGCTAACTAGCTTAGAACCGTCCTTACTGTTCAGTTCCGGTACTCACACGGTGGAGAAGCTCCGTGACAATTTCATTGTTCACAATCCTGCAAAATATACATTTCTTTTCAAATCGTTCAGGTGGTGTGTTTTCAGTTTGGGGGAAACCGTCCTGCGCTGATTGAACCCCCACTGCCCCAGCCATGACCACAGGCATAAACAAGGTTTACGGCAGACTCCGCCTTCTTCTTCTTCTTCTTCTTCTTCAAACAACTATTAGGCGCATTACCGCCACCTACTGGAATGGAGTGTGGATAGAAATGGTGTATGAACCCTCTCAAAAAACAAAAACAAAAAACGTTATATCCTCCCCCTTAAACCACTTACTTTAATGAATTCCAACATTAACTGCCAACATCTGCCTTCGGTATGTTCTTGTAACATGGATTTGAGGTCATATGGTATCTTGTTTTTCTTTAGTTTTCTTATCCACCTTTGTCTTCCTTCTTTGTGTCCCTGACAATGTACCATCACGTGCTCTATTGTTTCTAATTGCCCACATTTCTCACATTTTCCTGTGTCATGTCTCCCTATTTCAGCCAGAGAACCATTCAGTGAAGTATGTCCAAATCTGAGTCTTGTTATTATTGTTTCTTCTCTTCTGCCCCGTTCTGTATTTCTCATGTCTCCCATCTGTCTTTGTATATTTTAGAACCACCGTCCTGTCCACTCTTCCTCCCACTGTTTTTGCCACCTACTCCTCAATCTTTGTTTGATTATGCTTTTAATTTCTGATTTACTGATGCTTATTGTTAAGTCCACTTCCTTTTTCTTTGTTGCTTCCTTCGCTGCCTTATCTGCTGCCTCGTTCCCTTTCACCCCAATGTGTGCTGGCACCCATACGAACACCACTGTGATCCCCATCATCTGAATTCTGTACAATGTTTGTTGAATCTCAGTCAATATATCTGGTCTGCTGTTTGAGTGATTGTACCAAGAGTCTTTAGTGCTGAGCTTGAATCCGAACAGATAACTGCTCTGAGGGGTCTTGCTTCCTCTACCCACTGTGCGCTAAAAGAATTGCTACCATTTCCCCTGTGTACACCGAAACTTCCCCAGTGATCCTTTTTC
>CAAKHB010006590.1:0-13118 GCA_901007665.1 Aeoliscus strigatus
GGTTCAGGACACGGGGGGGCCACAGGAACAAATGAGTTTTCTGACCTGTTGGTTATGCACCTTGGAACCGTATATCTTCTGCCAGACGGAAGCTGAGAGAAATAATTAAAAAGCGGGTTTCTGTGATCGTTTCTTCAGGATCCTACTTTTGTATAAATCATTTAGGTAGTTCAGGCTCACGCCTGCAGTCTTGCTGCATATTTTGGTGAGTCCGTTTTTATTCTGGATAGTGATTGACCCATACCAGTAAATAAAAGGGAATGTAATCACCGATTCTATAAAACAGGAATGAAATAGTTTCATAAAAGTCTTGTCCACAAGTTTGCGATAAAATACATATGCTGATGTGCTTCGCTACACACAGCATCTACCTGAGGCTCAAAGGTAAGTTCATCATCAACTATGACACCAAGATAGTTATCCTGGTTGACCACTTCCACTACCTGCTTGTTCAGACACACAGGTGAGGTGACTGGAGGGTTTTTCCCAAAATGTATAATCATCTCTTTAGTTTTTTTCCACGTTAATGGAGAAAATCAAGATACTTGTCACTCATTTGTTAACACATTTGGTCCTACATGTGGCCATTATGACTGAATTTGTCAACTGGGGAGCTCAATTCATTCAGAATTAGATTATTTTACCTTCCTGTAGGCCCACCACCCGCAGGAAGGCTTAGAGGGGCCGGTGCAATGTGGTTTGGGTGGCGGCCATGGGCGGGGGCCCCGGCGACCCAAATCCCGGACAGCAACTCTGGCTATGGGCACATGGAATGTCACCTCGCTGGGGGGAAGGAGCCCAAACTTGTGCGGGAGGTTGAGCGGTACCGGCTAGAGATAGTCGGGCTCACCTCCACACACAGCTTGGGCTCAGGAACCCAACTCCTTGAGAGAGTTGGACTCTCTTCTATTCTGGAGTTGCCCGCGGTGAGAGGCGACGGGCTGGTGTGGGCTTGCTTATAGCTCCCCAGCTTAGTCGCCCCTTCGCCTTCAGGTGGGGGATAGGTCTCTCACTGTCGTTACAGCTTATGGGTCAAACGGCAGTGCAGAGTACCTGGCCTTCTTGGAGGCCCTGGGGGGAGTACTGGAAGGTGCTCCAACTGGGGACTCCATAGTTCTCCTGGGGGACTTCAACGCCCACGTGGGCAGCGACAGTATTACCTGGAGGGGAGAGATTGGAAGGAACGGCCTCCCTGATCTGAACCCGAGTGGTGTTCTGTTATTGGACTTCTGTGCTAGTCACAGTTTGTCCATAACAAACACCATGTTCGAGCATAAGCACACGTGGCACCAGGACACCCTAGGTCGGATGTCAATTATCGACTTTGTAGTTGTGTCATCTGGCCTCCGGCCGTATGTCTTGGACACTTGGGTGAAGAGAGGGGCTGAGCTGTCAACTGATCATCACCTGGTGATAAGTTGGATCCGCTGGCCACAGGGGAAACCGGACAGACTTGGCAGACCCAAATGTATAGTACGGGTCTGCTGGGAACGTCTAGCGGAACCCACTGTCAAAGAGGTCTTCAACTAGACCTCCAGGAGCTCCCTAGGGAGGCTGGAGACATGGAGGCTGGAGTCCGAGTGGACCCTGTTCTCCGCTTCCATTGTTGATGCGGCTGCTCTGAGCTGTGGTCGCAAGGTCTCCGGTGCCTGTCGTTGAGGCAATCCCCGAACCCGGTGGTGGACACTGGAAGTAAGGGAAGCTGTCAAGCTGAAGAAAGTGTCCTATCGAGCCTGGCTGACTCGTGGGACTCCTGAGGCAGCCGACGGTTACCGTCAGGCCAAGCACACAGCGGCTCGGGCGGTTATGGAGTCAAAAACTCTGGTCTGGGAGAGGTTCGGGGAGCCCATGGAGGAGGACTACTGGTTGGCCTCGAAGAGATTCTGGCAAACCATCCTTTTTAAAAAAAGGGACCGGAAGATGTGTTTCAACTATTGGGGGATCACACTCCTCAGCGTCCCTGGGAAAGTCTGTTCAAGGGTACTGGAGAGGAGAATTTGACCGATTCAGGAGGAACAATGTGGTTTTCGTCCTGGCCGTGGAACACTGGACCAGTTCTACACCCTCACCAGAGTGCTCGAGGGGTCATGGGAGTTTGCCCAACCAGTCCACATGTGTTTTGTGGACTTGGATAAGGTGGTCGACCGTGTCCCTCGTGGCATCCTGTGGGAGGTACTCCTAGAGTATGGGATCGGGGGCCCCTTGCTAAGGGCTGTACGATCTCTATACTCCAGGAGTAGGAGTCTGGTTCGTATTGCCGGCAGTAAGTTGGACGTGTTCCCGGTGCATGTCGGTCTCAGGCAGGGCTGCCCTTTGTCACCGGTTCTGTTCATTATTTTTGTGGACAGAATTTCTAGGCGCAGCCAGGGACCAGAGGGGGTCCTGGTGGGAGCCACCGGATTTCATCTCTTCTTTTTTCGGATGATGCTGTCCTGGTGGCTCCTTCCACCCAGGACCTTCAGCGTGTATTTTGGCGCTACGCAGCCGTGTGTGAAGTGGCTGGAATGAGAATAAGCACCAAGTCCCAGGCCATGGTCCTTGACCAGAAAAAGGTGGCTTGCCTCCTTCACATCGAGAGGAGCCAGCTGAGGTGGCTCGGGCACCTGCATCGGATGCCCCTGGACGCCTCCCGAGGGAGGTGTTCCAGGCATGTCCCACAGAGAGGAGGCCCTGGGGAAGACCCAGGACACGTTGGAGTGACTATGTCGCTCAGCTGGCCTGGGAACGCCTTGGGGTCCTCCTGGAAGAGCTGGAGGAGGTGTCCAGGGAGAGGGAAGTCTGGTTGTCCCTACTTAGGCTGCTGCCCCTGCAACCCGGTCCCGCATGAAGCGGAAGATGATGGACGGATAGATGGATTAGATTATTTTATTGTCATTATGGGTGACTTTCTTTCAACATAATAGAGGGTTAAGGGTTTTAAGGGTTAAAATACAATAAATACAGACATTTGATAAATTACAAGAAATATTTTAAACCAAAACATATCATTAAGTATTCTTTAAGTTTTTGGTCCCCTGAATGAAGGAAATGGATCTGTTGAATGTTCATTAGTCCGGTAAAATATGCCGACTGACCTTCAACAGTTCATCACTGGAGGAAAACAAACTGTGTCTGTCCTGTCAGAGCCCACGGCCCCGATGCCATGATCCTGGTTGATGGACAGCCTCTTCAGACCAATGGGGAGCTGGGTCTGTCCCAGATGCTTCACATCGCCAGTCAGATTGCAGCTGGGATGATCTACCTGGCGTCGCAGCACTTTGTGCACCGCGATTTGGCAACCAGGAACTGTCTGGTGGGGAACGGGCTTCTGGTGAAGATCGGAGACTTTGGCATGTCACGAGACATTTACAGCACCGATTACTACAGGGTGAGTGCATCAGGTCTGCTTCAGGCAGCAACAGAAACTTTACACCACTAAAGTGTCCTGTACAAGTTGGTGTATGATCGGGTGAATTATAGAAATAGTACGTTTGAATTGAAAGGTAATTTTTTTCCAAGTTCCTTTTCAACCATGACTGATATAAATTGGATGGTCAAATGTTAGAAGCCAGTGTATGTGTGTGTGTTGGTCAGGTGGGGGGTCACACTATGCTTCCGATCCGCTGGATGCCCCCAGAGAGCATCATGTACAGGAAGTTCACCACAGAAAGCGACGTGTGGAGCTTTGGAGTCATCCTTTGGGAGATTTTCACTTATGGAAAACAGCCCTGGTTCCAGCTGGCCAACAATGAGGTATCACTGCTCTTACATGCTTACAGTTCAACTGAAAGTTGTGCTCAAAGTTGTGTGTTGTGTCTTCTTTTCCATATTTCCAATTGAGCATCTTGTGCCTGGATCAGTTGTCATGAATGCAACACATCAGGAGTTCACTGAATTTCTTCAAACTTGCACAAGCCAGTTGAACGTCAATGGCTGTTAAGCCCCGCCCACAAACCCTGTACATGGCTCTGAGCCTGCTAATATCGCATAGACCCATGACATGTGACCAATCTTGATTTTGTTCATAGTTGAGGAGCTCCACTGGTTGGTGTCCAGACTTTGCTTACATCTGGATTCCTAGGCTGGATGGTTGTTATGGGAATATCTTAATTCTTGGTAAAGGTAACTGGAGGACGTTTCTCAACTCATCCAAGAAGCTTCTTCAGATCTGAACTGACTAATGGGGAGTTCTGCACCTAATTCTACGTTGAGTAGTTTGCTCTGACCTCTCCCACCACCCATTGGAACACAAACTGTGAGTCATTCGGAGAAAACTCAAGTTAGGGAGGCACTCGATAGTGGTGGATACCGAACTGGGCTTTCACCAAATCCAACATGAAGATGGTCACCAACAGGACAAAAGTCAACAGAAAGAGTGTGGTTGTCCCATATGTCTACGGTGTATCTGAAAAACTGAGGAGGATTTTGAACAAACAACACCTGGGTACATTTCAAACCCAGCAATAAAGCCCTGAGGCAGAGACTAGTCCACCCCAAGGACAAGACACCCAGGCACAAGCTGGACAATGTAGTGTACGGGTTCAGGTGACTCTGACAAACAATGGAAGGGGACCCGAAACTCACACCCCTTTCAGGTAAGACAACGATTTAAAGACCCTTAGATGACTGACAGCCAGGGAGTGAGACCCAAAACTCACACCCCTTAGCGTGAGCAAATGACTCAGGTTATGCTGCACTTAAACCTAATGATTTGCACAGTCACAGACTAAAAACTCCCCAGCATCGGAAGTAACTATTGGCCCGCCCAGAAGTAGCTAAAAGTAGCTAGACGAGCGTGAAGGTGGGAGGGTGAGGGGGGATGGGGGTGGGGGGGGCACATCCTAACCTTCCTCAACTCCGCCCTCACCCCTCTCTGCCTGTGTCTCTCTTCCACTGCCCCTCTCTGTCTCTTTCTCTGAACGGGGAAAGAGAGAAAACGGCGCAATTATTTTTTCCCCCTCCCGCGATCTTGGAGCCTCTGATCACCAAAAAAAGTTGCTAGATTTGTCGCTAGTTGTTTTTGTATAATTTTCTCGCTAGGGGGGTCCAGAAAGTAGCTAAAAATAGCAACAAAGTCGCTAAGTTGGCTACACTGTCTTGATCGTTTTGTGTAAGGTGGTAATAGGTAGTAAGACGATATCAAATGTGTTTGAGTTGACATAACACCATTTGGGTTGGGCAAATGTAGAGCAGAGACATCTTGCTGGGTTAAATCGTAGGCAACTGGACTTCTAGTTTACTTGAAGACGTTTCGCCACTCATCCGAGAAGCTTCTTTCTGAAGAAAGATTTACGGACCTGGATGACTGAGAACCTTCACAGGCATAGAGCAGAGACAGCGCAGTACACGATCGCTGATGTACTGATTCACAGTGGATGGATTTATCTGAACTGAGTGCGGCAGTGGAGCAGGGGTAAGGGGGGTTGTTTTGTTGTCTTTATACCAACCACATTTTTCAACAACCAATAAATGAGCTCGACCAAACCGGAATCTAGTTGTAGTCTTGTAAATAGGAACCCTTTAAGATTCACAGTCTTCTCAGTCTGAGATTAAATATGTGTCTTTTGATGTCAGCAGGTGTGAGATGATAGTTTTCCAAGAGTCTTTTCCAAATCTTTTCTGTCTGTGTCTTCTGATGTATAGGCAGTATTAGTATTAGTAACAGTAATTATTAGTAACTCCCCACCAGTCGGTTCAGAACTGAAGAAGCTTCTACAAGTCCAGTATCAACAAGAAACCATGACCTGGATGACTGAGAACTTTCACAGACAAATATCCGTATCCCTGCTTGTATCCACATGTAGTTTGCTATGAATGGTCAGTTTTAATTCCCTCAACAATTACACGTCTCTCTCTGTCCGTCCAGGTGATCGAGTGTATCACTCAAGGCAGGGTGCTGGAGTGCCCCAGGCTTTGTCCGAAGGAGGTATACGATATGATGCTGGGCTGCTGGCAGAGGGAGCCACAGCAGAGACTCAACATCAAGGACATTCAGAAGATGCTGAGCACGCTGATGAAAGCCACACCGGTCTATCTGGACATACTGGGGTAGAAAGGAACGTGATAGATTTGAAGTTGGAGTAGATCATTGCTGAATAGACAACCTCTACACAGAATTTGGCCTGTAAAGGAAAGATGAGGGCGGGATGAAGACTGGGCCACACCTTCATTTCAATGCCCAGTAAATTATGGTTCAGCTGTACAACGTGGAATGAAATGGATTGCACTGTGGTGCATTATAGTCAAAGGAATTGTTTTGTCACTGGTTTGGTCCAACGATGTGGGTTGTTGTCAGCCTCCTTCTCAAATGAACTCAGGATGAAAGAATTCTTCACCTACTAGTAGGGATGGCACCCGAACTGCAGTTACTCTTCGGGTTGGTTTGTTTATGGGTAATTACCGGTATTAAGACATTTGCTAGCTGATGGCCGTGACAAAATGTAGGATGTACGAACCAGTTAAGTGGTGGTTTTGGTTTTGGTTTACACAGAATGACCCAATAGATGGAGGAAAAAGTGACTGTAGGGTGTTGAGGTGGATGTAATACACAATGTGCACACTTTGGACAGGTCAACCTCTGCTTCTCATTTACAGCTGTAAATATCCAACTGACTCCAATTCAAGATGGTGTTTTTGAGACACAATACACCCACAATGTGTAACCTTCAGGAAGTAATCATTGACCCTTGTCTTGTCCCTGCCTCAGTGTTCAATGTGCCTATACCTAACTAGACCTCAACCACAGTACTCACACATTATGTAACATGATCATTTCAGATTTGTTTTGGACATTTGACCACTGAACATCCATATTTGTTGACCTTGTGGAAAGAGTGATTGTGTTGTACATCCAGCCTGATCCATCGCTCTGGCCTTGACTAATGTTGAAATTATCTGTATTAATGACAAAATAACATCTACACAAAACCACAAACATCAAAAATATTGAAGACGAGCAAAGCCAATGAGGACCAGGCTGTGATGGGGATTCACTATCACATCTGGTTGCCCAGTTGGGACCAAAATCCCCTCAACTCTTGTATGAAGTATTTGGTCAGATTTCAATGATTTCATCTTCACAGCCATCACAGCTTTCCTGGCTTTGTGTTTGTCCCCTGAGATGTTCCCACGGCCTGAGTCACAGTCTGTCAACATGGAGACGGACCTCCTAAGTGCCTCCTCCGTCTTTGGAATCACTGGAAACTCAAAAGAATCTTTCAAATAAGAGCACTTTTCCCTTTATGTTTACCCGCTGTAAATACTTCTTTCTTACAAAGATAAACCTACTTTGGGCAATCTGTGTTTAAAAAAATACACCTTTAAAAACACAGCCTTAGAACAGGAAATATAATCTTTTTTCAACATTTTACAGCTTGAATAAGCCAAGCCATAGTAAACATTTACTTTTGCAGATGTTATGAAAGCCTTTCATTACTTTTAGTCTAAATCGGAGAGCTGCCATGCACCAAAGCCATCGACATGATCTGCTCCTGCAGAATGAAATGAGAACGAAGGGCACAATTCAAAGATAACTCCAGGAGAAGTCTGATTCTTAAGGATCCACCCAAACGCCCATATGAGCAAAAAGTCAAAAAAAAAAAAGTATTATGTGAATGTAACAAATTAAAAAAGGAAAACATTTTTACTTATTTTACACTGAATGTATAAACTGTAAATATTTCATATTCCTTCTCCTTAGGTCTATTATTTGAAGCTTTTTGTTGAAGCATTAAATGAAAGCCAAAATACATGTTGATAATATTTCGTACAGTCTGTTGCTGAAACTATTCACATTGAGTCTTTTCCACAAGACCATCTACAGAGATTGTTCAAATGTTCAGCTCAGACTTCCACATCAACGAATGAGTAACAGTGGAGGAACTAGAGTGATTAGCCTACTGTTTAAATCCAAAAATGAACACGTAGACTCTTTGGATCTGTATCCACAGGGATCCACATTGGTCCCAACACCTAAAAAACAGACACACAAAGACAAAACCTCCTTGGTGGAAGAATTTAAAGTCTAAAGTTAGAGAAAAAAAATACTTCTCTTCTGTTCTTCTGTTGAATTCAGGATTCTGTGGAAAGTGTTTAGTTTGGACTGATGGCTGTGAGATATAAACTCTTGTCAGTTAGAGTCCTAGAATTCAAACTGTATAAGTCTCATGTGTTATTTTTAATATACTCTTATATTCAATTTTAGAATTAATGTCAAATTCCAAGCAGGAATTTTAATTTGACTGTGGACTAAAAAATGTTCGAGAGACATCAAATGCATCAAAATCTCATGTTCATCATGTTCATCATAAAACCGAGCTGCGGTTTTTATATTCTGCGAGAGAATACTGTTTTTATGAATTACTGAGTTTACCAAATTCACTGTTTTGTATGGAAGCAAACGTTTAGTTTAAGATGTTTTTATCCTGTGTTTATCTCAGAGATAATAATCTGGTTAAATTAAAAAAAGCAGATTCTTGACTGCAGATGTGAATGTACCATGTATACAGTCGGATTCACGGTTGAAACGTCTGAAGAAGGTGGTTTGGTGAGAGATGTAAGACTTGACCACACTGGGAACAGGCATCTGCTGTTGTACCACCAGTGTGTTTTTGTCCTAAATGTTGTTCCAGTCATATTATTGACACTATATTTCAGTTTTTGACATGATACTTGGCACTGGGGTAAAGTGTCTCACAACGGTCTGACTGTGATCCAGGGACAAACTGGGACTAAAAAAACATTCCTGGACTTTGTCTCTAACAGGCTCAATGCTGGGTGCCCATTCATTGGATGGCCCGTCTGGACTTCTCCAGAATGTCCAACCCGATTACCAACCCACCTGCTGCTAAGGTTCACTGCAACAAACAACTAGTACTGTAAATAAAACCCAGTCTGATACAATAGTCATCCAACACATACACACACATTTTCTATTCCCTTTTAAAAACAAGAGTCTTCAAATTAAATTCTGAAGACTGATTACTAAACCTGTGTTCCCTCTGCTGATCATCAGATGTTAATGAATGAATGAGGGGAGAACGTCAAGTACTTGAAAGAATGGTTCCACCACGATAACGTCATTATTGGAGGAAACACCATTTAAGTCTACCACACTACAAACTTAACAAGGAATATGAATACAGTATGTATTATTCATTCAGTAGAATGAATCATCCATACACACACACACACACACACAGAATACTCAATATTTTTACAGTACTCTGAGCTTTACTCCAATAACCCATAACCATCTAGTTAGTTCTTTGTTCAAACACCTGGTGAGAACTAACACAGGATGTGAAGTGGTGTTCAGGACACTGAACTAAAACAGAAAACTAGTACCCGTGTATTTGTGACCCCTGTGAGGGCAGTTTATGAAGTTTAATCTCTGTGTTTAGAGAGTGAGAATGACAGTATACTGCTGTTGTATTGTTTCTATTATTTGATCCTTCACTGAATGTTTAAGTCATTATTACGTAATAACATAACACATGTTGTGTATCTGTCTCCATGTTATTATTTATGACAAATATGATGACTTATACAGTGACTTTTTTAAAAAGCTTGGCTGTGGTGAACTTTAAGGCCGTGGTATAAATGATTCAGTCTTTTTTTAATAATTGTGTCCTTTTTCTTTCTGACACTCGCTATGAAGCTTTGGTCGGTTTTGGGACTCAGTTTTTATAAAATCGCTGTGTGCTCACAATCATCAATCAAACCGTTGGACATGTGTATCCTTTTCTGGATGTGTATCTTTTTCATGTCATCAAATGCATTAAAACTGGGGAATGCAACCAACTCATCATTTTGTTTCTAGCCCACCTACACCCCACGTTGCCTTTGTGTGTTAAAACCTATTGGAGTAGTATCAGAGGTGGTCTGGGATCTGCTTCCAGAAAGATTAGGTCTTTTTTTTCCTGTAATGAAAACTGATATCTAGACAGGGGACACAAACACACACAGACACACACACGCACACACGTTTGATTGTGGACTGTTTCTGTACCATTTAGTATGTGTCTGAATGTGTGTCTGAAGTACTCTGCCGAACTGTCTGTACTCTGCGGTCAGTCAATTCCCGGCTGTCGTCCATTAAATATGAATGAAAACCAACCAGACTCGGCCCTCATTGAGCTGATAAACTCCCTTCATGTCAATGTGCTCCACCGACGGACTGGCATTTACCCTGCAACTCTATACAGGGGGGTCAAAAGGGTGCGAGTGTATGTCTTCAACGTTAAGATCAAAGGCTCAGTTGACAGAGCTCATGGATTTGGTGTGTGTGTGTGTGTGCGTGTGTATGTGTTCCCAAATCTGTGTGTCGGCTTACACATAAAAGCCTACTCTACTAAAAACTGGTAATCATCAATTGGCATAAATCGCCACCCAAGCCATTGAGCACCCAGGATGTGTACGTACTGTGACGACGACGACATGATGTCGGGTGTTGTCAGCCTGAGCCGGTGCCTGTGACGGGTGGCTCCTTGATTGGAGTAACGTTAAACGTCTGTGCGTAGAGGGAGGAGGTGATCAAAGCTCCTGCAGTCACAGTTTCTCTCTCTCTGACCTGGCCTCCACACAGGTACACCACATTCAGGTTCTGTTACGTCTGATCAGGTCTAGATTGCATTTTTCAAAACTTTCACACACTATCTCCACTCATGCACACCCTACACAACTGACTCCACGAATGCACACACCTCCTGCCTTAAATACTTCATTTGATATTACCTCAAGTAATTTGGAGTAATTTGGTTGGAGTTGAAAACAAATAAAGACTCTTAACTTCGCCATGGTCATGACAGTTCACCCAGTGACCAGGGAGGTGACAGATCGCTGTGAATGCTGTCTCTATTGTTCAAAGAACCAGTCAGCGGACGTGAAGTATAAATGGTTTGAGATGAAATTGATGCAAAGAAAGGCAAACTAAAATAAATCAGGCACAGGAGGAGGTCCACAGCAACTATCAACTGCTGATGAGCGCATCAGTGGCATAACTGGCATAACTGGCATATTCCAAACAGTTCCATCCTCCAAACGTGTGCCGACTGCAGGAATGCTCCATGTGTCCCATCGGGCCACCATGTCACAACGTTTAAAATCACACATCACAGATTATTTGGACATTCCAGCTTTATGTCAGCACCAGCTGGAGCCTCGCTGTGTCTCTGGCACAGAAGACACTGGCATGTTTTCAATTGCGCTGAATCTCTGCATCACTTCCACCTGCCACTGCGCCATAGGGAAATTTGATGAACTCTGGCACAAGTTATAACACTGTTGAGCACTGCAGGGAGGATGTGGCTCATAGATGGTTTAGAAATGCTAGACCTGTCACCAGTCTCCCATTGGAATGTCTGTGTGGTCGGAAAACGAAGCACAGATCGTACCACATGGCTTCGTTCCAGATATACTGGTGATCTTGAAATTCACATTTCCATACATTTTCATAATTATTATTTGACAGTGATCATTTTTTCCACCCCCCCATTATGGTGTTATATTTGTGCCACAATAGTGAGTGGGCAGTAAGGAGGCACTGACAGTGCGTTGCGTTGCGTCTCCGATCCGTCTTTGCTCCGTCAATCCCCACCGGATGCGTTTCACCTGTGTCGCGGCTCCGGTCCGTCAGTCACGAGACCGACAAGTCCCCACGGTGAAAACACGTATAATCGCGCAAAACTACATGTATGTGTTATAAATCCAGGAAGAAACACAAGAGTCTCCAGGTGGAGAAGCAGAGGAGAGTCAGACTTTTGTGGTTTTACCATGGACAAGTAACTTGTTAGTAAATAAATACTCTTAATAAATGTACTGTGTTGAAAGGACTGATGTAATAGTGTGAAATACTATCTGACGTCAAATTCAAGTGTTTTATTCTGTAAAGTAGTCGGTTGTTTTATTTTGTTTCTGTGTTGGACTTCCTGTCCCGCTCGATGGATTTTGCGCGAGATTGCTGCGTCTCAGCTCCGGCATCCGTCAGAAATAGAACCTCTGCGTATCTTTGTCGCAGCGCTCCGGTGTGACGGAGCTGAGACGCATGGACACATGGACACATTGACTACAATGGAAACGTATTTGATCCGGCACCGTGTTGGATCGGAGACGCAACACACATGCAGCCAGTGGAAATGGGGGGTTAGATTGTGGACTGCATGTCACGTTGGTCAAGTCTGCCAGTGTATCATGCTCATGTCTGTCCCATATCCTGTTTTATTTTGAAAGTGTCCTGTTTGTCCTCATTCCCGCCGCCTTGCCCTTCCTCCCTCTGATTGCTTGATTTGTTTCACCTGTCCCCACTCACCCCTATTTAAGCCGGTCACGTCTTAGTCTTGTTGCCGAATCGTTACCCTTTGTGGTCGAGAAAGCGTCATCGTCACAGTCTGTTTAAGCCTTTATCCCGTGTGAGTATCTGAGTTCTCTTGTTAAAGCCTTTCATAGCCATTTGTTTTCATAGTCAATCCTTAGCCGTTAGCTTTGCGATTTCTGTTTAGCCTTTCCCCCAAATTGTCCCTTTCCCCGGCTCGGGTGATTTTCAGTTCTTTCCTTATCCTGTATGTTTGTTCACCTCCTTAGTGAGTGTCGCTTTCTGTTCTCCCCTCCTTTTGATTCCCTTACTTCGTTCAGAAGTCTAGCCTTTTGTGTGATCCAAATTGTTAATAAACGTGTAATCTTGGTCCTCTGCATCTGGGTTCTGCGCATCCTTCTGCCGACGTTACAGAACGATTCGGCCAGACATGAACCCAGCAGACGACATTTCCCTGCCGAACCTGGTACTCGCCCAGGGAGAAAGTATTAGGCAGAACCAGGCTCAGGTCGCTACCCTCCTCCGCGACATGTCGGCGACCCACGCTCGGCAGGAAGACTTCCGAGCTTCCGTCACCGACCAGGTGTCGCAGCTGGCCCGCCAGATGCAGGATATCCTGACCTGCCTGCGCCGACGCCGCCGGACTCCGGGATGGAGCCCAGTCGCACCCCCCTGCACCGCCAAGTCACCGGTGCATCCGCGGGGGCTCGACCTCACCTTGCCGCACCAGAACGCTTCTCCGGCGACTCCCGTCAGTGCCGCCCCTTCCTGGTCCAGTGCAGCCTACACTTCGAGCTTCACCCGGAGGCATTCCCCACGCCACGTTCCC
>CAAKHB010006591.1:6391-18518 GCA_901007665.1 Aeoliscus strigatus
GATGGGGGGCAAACAGGAGGTGTGTGTGTGTGTGTGTGTGTGTGTGTGGGAGGGAGGACTTAGAAACTGGGAACTCCAAACACTCATTGACTCTTTGATGTCTCACACTCACCGTGGCGACGGGACATCAAACACAAGTCGCTTCCTTTTCGACTTTTGTAAAACTCATGTCTCGTCACACACCTGGAGGGGCGGAGCCTTGTGGCAGAGATGTAGGTGAACCCTCTTGGAGGGGACGCAGGACGAAACAGGAGACGCAGCAGGAGGAGACACAGGACGACCCAGGAGACGCAGCGGGAGGAGGAGACGCAGCAGAAGGAGGAAGAGATGCCGCAACAGGACACACAGGAGGAGGAGGAGATACAGCAGGAGATGCAGTAGCAGGAGGAGATGCAGGAGGAGCAGACGCAGCAACAGGAGACGCAGGGGGAGATACAGGAGGAGGAGCAGACGCAGTAGCAGGTGGAGATGCAGCAGGAGGAGCAGTAGCAGGAGGAGACAGCAACAGGAGGAGACGCAGCAGGAGGAGACGCAGCAGAAGGAGGAGACGCAGCAGGAGGAGACGCAGCAGAAGGAGGAGACGCAGCAGGAGATGCAGCAGGAGAAGGAGACGCAGTAGGAGGAGGAGCAGGAGGAGACACAGCAGGAGGAGGAGGAGCAGGAGACGCAGCAGGAGGAGGAGGAGCAGGAGACGCAGCAGGGGGAGGAGACGCAGGAGGAGGAGTGGCAGGAGGAGAGGCAGCTGGAGGAGGCGCAGCAGACGGAGACGCAGCAGGATGAGGTGAGTCTGTTTCAGTCTTGTGCCGTTTTCACATGGTCGGTTGTTTTCTGGCCTTCTCACTTGACCTGTGACCTCTGGTGACCTCTGGTGACCTCTGGTGACCTCTGGTGACCTCTGGAGGCCTCTGGTGACCTCACGTCACCTCCTGTAACCTATGGTGACCGCCAATCACCTGTCCTTCTCCTGTGACCCCTGACGACCTCTGATGACCTGTCCTCTTTGTGTCCACTGGTCTCCAGGATGACGAGCTCCCTCTCAAGATGAGCTCCTTCATGTCGTCATGCCGCTGTGAGGACGCCACGTCCAGACGTCCTCTGAGGGGACACGTCCTGTCCTACCTCACCTCCTTCCATCCCATCAGCGTCTGTCCGCGTCCCTTCCGACCGACATTCATCCACAAACGCAACCAACGCGAGCGTGAGCGTGTGAAGAGCGTGAACGAGGCCTTCGCCCTGCTCAGGCGCCACCTGCCTCCGCACACCACCGGAACCAGACTCAGCAAACTGCAGACGCTCCGCGCCGCCGCCAGCTACATCCGCTACCTGCAGGGTCTGGTGCGACCCCAGGGCCGCGGGCCACGCCCACCCGGGGACCGGGACGACGAGTCCAGGTCTGGGGGACGAGGCGGACTGACGCCAGAACCACCTGGAGATGATGCACGTCCATCGCTGGGAAACTCCTCCTGAGGAAATGACACGTTCCACAAACCGAAGCAGCGACTGAAAACCAGGGTTTGAATGTTTATGTACCAGGCATTGGCGTCTATTTCAGGGGGACGGGAGGGGCATGTACATACCACTTTTTGTCAAGATTAAGTTTGTACCCACTTTTTGTTTTTAATGACCCAGTGCTCGAGGAGGACATCTAGCGGCCAATGAAATGAAGTACAATCGGGACGTGTTATTGGTAAAGGGACAGTGACGCCTCTCAGCTTTCAGGAACCATTTGACGTTATCTGATACCATAAAAATAGTCACGGAACTCCAGCACTCCAAAGCACAAGTAGCACAAACGTAGTGGCAGCGATACCATCGGCGTTCAAGGGTTAATGCTCTCTATGTATGATAGAAGCTTACGATAAGAATATAAATTAATTTAAATTAATTTAAGTTTTCATAAGAACAGTCAAATCTAATTTCTTTGCGTATTTACGAACTTCTTAAAATAGGCCTGTTTACATCTGTGCTTCCACCTACAAAACAACAGTGGGGAAACTATTACACACAACAGCTGATGATGTAAATACGTTATCACGGTTACATCTGCTGCTTCTATTAACACTAACACAAATCAAGGCTCTGTTAGGTGAGAGGGAATCGATAAGGAGCTGAAACTAGGACCTGCTGGTCAAAACTTCACAAATAGATCAGTTCTATTAGTTAGGTTTTCAAGAATACCAAGTTTTTTCTTGAGCAGAAAGTTAAAGAAAGTTGAGAAAATACATCAGAACTCTATTTGAAAATATCACTTGTTTTATTTCATTTGTAAGATTGAAATCAGGAAAAAGCCACTTCACTTTTTCCCCACGTTCCATGGGGATCCGGTTTCTTCTGTCTGTGGCTCCAGCGCGGTGGAGAAGATAAAGTGAGGACTCACTCCTGACTCAAATGTAGAAGTTCTCTCCAAGAACAGATGCTCTGCAGCGGTTTTCAGCCCCTCCCCCTCCTGTGATTGGCAGCAGCCAATCAGAGCCCAGAGGTGTTTGAAATAAAACAGCCAGGAAAAAGTCAAGCTCATTAAATACTGATTTATTACACATGTTGATGTGAGGAATCGAAGCAGAAGTTACCCAGCAAACAGGTGTTAGAAAAATAAAAACCTTTCTGATTAAAATAAAGATTAGTCTTCCTAGTCCTCCTTGAATTTGACCTTTGACCCTGATGTCCCTTGGATCTCCAGACCACTTCAACACTGGAAAGAGTCGCCGTGGCGACGCATGTCACATGTGTGGGCCGCGACAAAACAATCACGAGAGTCCAATACGGTTGACTTCCTGTCTGACTGACACCGACAGGAAGTGATGTCACAGTCTACTGGCTGAACCTGAGCAGCAGCTGAGAAACCACCGATACTGCTTTGCACTTCAACAACACTGTCGCAGCAGTAAAGCGTCTCTTCGTTGCAGTGAGGAAGCCTCTCACTGCAGTAAAGCACCTTGTTGCCATCAAGCGTCTTGCTGCAGCGATACCGGGGTCACTCGTTCACTGAGGTGTGATGACGCCATGACGCCCACGTTCAACAAAGCGACGGTCAAACACCACAGCTGACAGCCAATCACCTGTCAAACAACAAAACCATGCAAAGCAAACACTCCTCCGGTCGGACTCAGCTCGTCTTTGGCTTCAACGTCAAACTAATCAATCCTCTGAGCAGACGCCTACCGACGTGATGAAGACAATCAGTAGTTCTTCACGCGGGTCGATCACAGAAGTTTCTTTGCAGGTGAAAAGTTGTCAGCAGCTCAGACGTCCACCAGCTCGTCCCTCCGTTCTAGGCCGTCGGCGATCGGCCGTGTCCGTCTGTGCGGCGGCTGAACACCAGGCTGCGGTGCTGCGGCTGCAGGCAGTAGGCGATGCTGAGCTCCACCTCCTGGCAGCGCCGCAGGAAGCGGCAGCGGTCACGGGCCAGCTCCTCCCAGGGGCCCCGGCGGTCCTCCTCCTCCTCCATGGAGAACACCTCCACGTCGTCACGGAAACGAACCTGAAGAGGAATCAGAAGAACGAGAGTCACGTCCTGTTTTATGAGGAGCTTTATCTCAAGTCAGAGGGCCATTGTTGCCATGACAACACTTGTCTGTAATGATAATATTTCATATTCACGTGTTGATAAGGACACACCTGCACAATATGAGCAAAAACCAAACATGTTTGTTACTATTAAAAAGAAATGAACATTCCCAAAGACTGTTACAAACACTATTACTGAATAAACAAACCAAACTATTTTTACATGTTTTTAATAGAGACTGAACATGAAGAGGTGATGTTCAATGTTTGACTGGTAAAACTTTAACAAGTGAGAGAAATTATTTCCCCTTTTCTCGATTATTTATTAACTTTAGAAGTGTGAGTGGTGACGGTGGGTCGACAGACACAGTGTGTGTGAATGGTCAGTAAACTGGAGTCATAAGGAGGTAATTGACTTTGTGACGGGGAGGAAAGGTTTGTTTGTTACGTGTGTGTGTGTGTGTGCGCGCTGAACCCACACTGTTACCAGATCAATAACGTGGAACCCTGCTTGTGTGTGTGTGTGTGAGAGAAACTCAAGCGTGATCCAGAGATGAGACGACATGTGAAAGATGAAGAACACGAGGCGGATTAGTTTGATGAAGGAAACGTACGAAAGGTTCTTTAATGCCTTGATCTGGCGGTAACGGCGAGTAGGTAACATTGAGTAGGTGACGGCGAGTAGGTAATGTACGTAGGTGAAGGTAGGAGAACCACGGACAGGAACAAACATTCACTGGTTCCACTCAGTGAGTCAGCGTCACTGCGCTCTGACTCACTGAGGACGTTCCTCTGCCGGTCAACAGATGAACCATCAAACTAAACTACTCCTGTTGGCTTTAATTCCATGTGACAGATAAACAGTTTGAGGTCTGCTCGTCTGACACGACCTTCACAGGTGACCTTCGACCTGCACTGACCTTCTTGGCTGGTCTGCAGCTCCGTGCTGCAGTGAGCGACTCGGAGAAGCCGCTGTCGAGTCGTTCCTCGGCCGCCTCCTTCCTGTACTCGGGTGCCGATGCTACGTGACGCAGGGGGGTCGGGGTGGGGGTTCCGGCTGCCGCCCGGGGCCCCCGAGTCCTGAGTGGGACCTGGAAGCTAAAGAGGCAGTAGGGGTCCGAGGAGCTGAAGGAGTTCAACAGACGAAGGCTTTCTGCCTCGTCTACCTCGCTGGCCGAAGACGAGTCGTCCCAGATGTCGAGGTCGTGGGAGGAGGGGAGGGGCGTAACGTCGGGTGACGAGGCTGGTGAGGACTGAGCGGAGGACGGGGGCGCGGCGGCGATGGCCTGCGGCGGCGTGCGTCCCGTGTGCAGTCGGGCGGTGAAGTTGCGGGGGTTGTAGGGATCCTGGCTTTGGCACAGGGAGCTCCACAGGCGCTCTGTGTCCGAGTCAAACTCGCCGTCAGAGTCCGATGCGTCGTCTTCGTCGTCCTCGTCTTCATCCGCTGAGTCCGACAGCTCAGACGAACCTTCGCTGTCAAAGCCGGCATCGTCGTCATCGTCACTCGACTCCTCATCTGACTGGCTGTCGTCGCTGCAGGGGCAGCCCATGATGAAGGCGATAGCTTTGTTGTGACAGTGGGGGGAGGACACTGCGACACACTGATCCTCCTCCTCCTCATCCACGGCTGCTGACGAAGAGCCCCCACCCACCACAGTTTGCTCCTCCTCCTCCTCCGCAATCACGACAGCTGAGCTGCCGTCAGTGGATTGGCTGAGGGCTTTCACCAGGTGGAGGTGTCCCATCTGTTCTTCCTCCAAACTGAAGTAACCATTGTCCTGCTCTGGGGTCAGAAGCGTCACCTCACCACCAACAGCAGTGGCGGCGCCGCTGCTGCTCAGGTACTTTCTGACACTGAGACATTCATCTGTGTTCTGGACTGTTAGCAGGCCTCCATTGTCAGCGGCCTCCTCTTTGTGGAGCGGCGCTCCAGTGATTTCTGCCAGCATTAACTCCCCGCTGACACTCGGGACAAAAGCATCGATTGTTTCAGCACCGGGCTGAGCCGCTACTTGTTGTGGGCAGAGTCGGGCTGTCGTTGCTCTCCGTTCGGCACAGGACAAATGTGACAGCAGTCCTTTCTGAGCAGTGTGATCCACCCCGAAGAAGCTGTCCACCCAGGTCCGGCTGCTGCCTGGGGGGCACAGTGCCTCAGCCAGCCGGTCCTTTCCTGCTGCTGTGGGCTTCATTTCCTGAGTTAACACTGGGCGCCACACATTAACACTGAGTAAAGTTCTAACAAAAGACAGATAACCCATCTGGGTCTGCTGAGCCATGTTTAAGTGCATTTCTTCCACGTTTTCAATCCCTAGTTCCTGAAGAGATTCCATGTGAAGCCACTTGTGGGCGCTGTCGGCCGCCGCCCCCGTCAGGCCGCAGCTGCGGTGGCTCAGAGGGGGAGCAGAGGTCTGCGTTAGCGGCATAATGGCCCCAAACTGACGCAGGAAGTCACCGTCCTCACCGCTTGAGCTGGGTTTCAATCCTACACCCCACCAGTGCGCGTCTCCCCCGGGCAGGGCCGCGTCCCCCCGCCGGGCCGGCAGGTATCGCTGCAGCAGAACCAGCGCGGGCCTGGACAGCAGGCCGATCCACGATCTTTCCTGACTGCCGACTGCCGGCGAGGCGACTCGGTGGTCGGCGGGCGGAGTCTGTCGCTCGTTGCTGATATTTCTGAACATGTCGAAGGTGTAGTTAGCTGATGCTAGCTTAAAACAGACTAGCTACTAATGGCACAGCTGTCAAACTGTCCGACGTTAAGGCAGCTGGAATCCAGTTAGGTTTCCATTTTAAAGTGACAAGTTCTTCCAAATGAGCCGTCTTCACAGGGGCTGGGACACATATCGATCACCAAGGGAAGAAGGAAGCCAAGAAATATCGTCCATAGCTCCGGTGAGCTGCGCGGCGTTCACGGTACCTTGAGAGTGGTGGTTGGACTTCTTCCTTGTCGTACAGACACCAGTTGAGACGAACGACAGAGATGAGCAAAACACACTGGACTCCATGTGCGAGGGAAATTCCAAACCAGTGGACGAAAACCGAGCCATTTTTCCTCTTTTCAAAGGGCGGCGTCGGGAAGTCTCTGCTGTCCGGTATGCGCTACTGTTAGCAGGTTAGCTTAGCAGAGCTCAACTGTTCAGACGTCCGACCAAAGATTCAAAAAGTATTAGTCACAAACACGTTTCCTTCGGTTTTCTCTCCGATGTGCACTGTTCACCCTCGTCCCCAGTGTTCCCACGGTGTTGGTTTCTCCTCTGAAGAGAGAATCTGTCGCAGCGTAGTTTCCAGCTGTGGTCGAATTGAGATTTCATCAGACACGTTAGGGACCGTCTGCAGCGACTCGGCCGCGTTTTTACGTACAATCCGCGGCAAGGGAGCGTCAACGTGTTCCTGACGCGGAGGAAAACGTGGAATCTTACGTAAACTTGTCCTACAGGGCTGCGTGGTCCCACATGCGTAACAGCGTGTCCCACTTTTAGTTTGTCCAAAGCAAGCTGAGACACACGGAGGCAAACTGAGACACTGTGTCCATATCTGCTGCAACGCTGGAACACTGATTCACACACATGACGACACACACACACGACCTGAGCTTTGCACTGAACACAAAAGAGAGAAACTTACAAGAAATTAGAACAGCAGCTCATTTCCAACCAACATTTTTCATATTGTGAGTTACACCAAATATTAATCAACATAACCTTATTTTATATCAGAAAACTCCCTGACCATTTGGAAACACACTGATATCATTTGTAGTTCAATGGTTAATAACTAAATTCACTCATTAGCAAATGGTGGTTTTCTTCTGGATGTAGCTCCAGAACTGTTGAAGACTGTTGAACAAATATGTTCTCACTATGCGTCAGCAGACTTTCAAACTACAATCTAGTGTTAGTTCATGTCTATCTTCATTCATTGTCTGAAAATGTGCCTGAAAATCACCTGGTCCTGATCCCATTATCAGCATTTCCTGAACATTTAATTGAAATCTTTTCAAGTTATTTTGCTAACACTTGCAAAAACATAATCTCCTTGGCGGAGGTAATAAACTTTTGAGCGGCCTGAGGAGTAAAGTGTCAAATCCAGACAAACATGTTTTAATGACAAGAAGGAAATAATGTTCATTTCAGAGAATCTGACTTCAGATGTGTTATCATGTAATTTAATTTCCCGCTGTGGGACAATAAACGTTTATCTCTGTTAAATGATCCCTTTGACTCAAAGAATTAAATGCAGCTGATGGTGAATGTCTGACGTGTTGACGCCCTCTGAAACAGACACGGAACAGATGAAAAGAAAACTCAAGCAGCTGTTTTCACTTCAAGTTTATTTGTAGTGCAAATGATAGAAAACATGTTCCCAAACAAAAGTTAATAGAAGAACCAGAATGGAAGAACGAGTCACGTGTTTGTGTACAAACAGTACAAAGATCGGTTCATTAGAACTTACATTCGGTCCTCCGGTCTGTGGGATGGGACTCAAACCCACGAGCACATGCTCCGCCGTCAGCGGCACGTCAGACTCATCACTTGACCTTCTCTCTGATGAACCGGAGCAAACGGCACCAACGTGCATTTGTCCAGTTCAAATCAGAGAGATTTGTTCAGTGTTGAGACTTCAGAGTAGTTTCGTCATCACACAGGAAATAAAGACGTTATTTGTCTTCTCTTGGCATTCCAATTCTTTCCTTCGGGGGCAGCAGTGAGTCACTGTAGCGTGAAGCAGCCGTGGCCGTACCAGAGTGCTGCAACTCTGATCTGTCCCTGTGAAAATGAGGTGTCACATGCTGTTGCGTCACAGTTTGAACTTTTGGCTAATGCTAAGGAAGTTAGCATGTCCCTCTCTGTCACAGCAGAGGACATGAGCGGCCCCCTGGACGACCGCAGATCAAACAGGACTTTCCCCGTTTAACAAAACTAAAACATCACACGCAGTGAAAAGTGAAAACATCTCTTGATTGCATTGATCAATGAAATGGAAAACTTTCCGTCAGACGCAGTGCTGAGTCATGATCGCAGGCAATGTCAGGACCACAAAGGCAACTGTGATAAATATTCATCTCAAGGTTCCTTTCATCAGGTGAACGTAGTCCTCCGATCAGCAGAACACGCTTTTAAAACTCCAGGAATGAAAAGTCCTACAAAACAAGTCCTCTCCTTCAGTGTCGTTTGACGGTCCCTACTTCCTGTTTGCTATGTGCTGTTAGTGACCAGAAGCTCCTGGAATTCATTAACGCAGCTCAGAAGTCCTGGAAAGGTCCAGGAGGCCTCGTGTGCGGTTTTCTTCAGCCAGACTATTCATTCATTCATTCATTCATCCATCCATCCATGATCCATTCAACCATCCTTTCCAGAGGAAGATGGAATACTTCAGTGAGTCAGCAAAGGAAAAAAAAATATTTTGTATGAAATCACAGCGTCTTCAATCACTATTCTGTCAGAAACGTCAGAACCAGGTGACGTCTGAACAGGAAACGCACCTTTTCTTTCTCCCTTTCACAATAAAATCACTGAACAATTGACTTGTAAGTAAAAGTTACTTTCAACCGTTCGTTTGTTTCCTTCATCGGCAGAATCCCAGTAATGATCCAATTAGAACGTTATGATTTAAAAGTGCCTACTCTGAGTCATGTGACCCGTTCAGGAGTGATGACATCACAGCAGACATCCCTCACACAAGAGGACGTTCAGCTGCACTGCTTTCCCCCTTCGTCCCCACCGAGAGGACGACGGCACATGTCCGCCTCTTCTTCTCTGCTTCCTGTCCGCCTTCAGTGGGCGGAGTCTGAGCCCGCCGCCCTCAGTGGGCGGAGTCTGAGCCCGCCGCCCCCAGCTGGTGCCAGTCCACCCAGTGCTGACCTGGGACCAGCTTTTTCAGCGGGATGAAGGTCTCACCCAGCAGCGTGTTGTCCCAGAACGCCCCGTCCCCCAGAACTCGCAGGTGGATCACCCTCTGGTCCAGGTCCCCCCGTGGGATCCGCTCATACACCAGCTACCCCCCCAGACACACACACACATGAATGAGGAGTAATAATCATGCATATGAACATTGGTATGTGTGTGTTTGTGCGTCTGGCGGGCAGGTACCATCTCGTTGTAGGTGGGGTTACAGGTGCGTCGTGCCGCCTTCGTCTTCCTCTTGCTGGTCTTCTGGGGGTCAGGGAGCAGGTAGAGCTTCACGTATGGGTCTGGATCTGTCCCGTCCTGCAGGGGTTGCTGCACAAACACAGTTAGTGCGACTCGGCATAAGAATCATTCAGATATTTTTCAAGTTTACATTCATCAGCATGCACACACACACACACACACGCATGCATGCATGCACACTCGCACACACTCACCAGTCCTCGGATGTGCATGACCATGATGAAGAGTTTATCGTTCTTGTAGGAGATGGAGAGTTTGACCTCGCCAAGTTCCTTTCCTGAACCTGGAGACCACGAGATCTCTGCATGCACACACGCACACAGAGTTAAGTGAGATATTAATAATTGAAAACATAAACTCAACATGTCATTGTGTCATTGTATGTTCATACACAATTAATTCTGTGTGTGTGTGTGTGTGTACCTGCTGGTTTGCTGGTTGTTGGTCCTGGTCGCTCATCTCTGGGCAGCGGGTGGAAGAATGTGTAGACAAGCTCACACTGCAACACACACACGCGCACACACACACACACACACATTAGACAGAGAAACAACGTTCTCAGATGAGATGAGTTCCCAGGACCAGAAACACATGTGCCGCTAATGCTAACATGAGCGCTGGGAGGTCGTGATGAACATGAGACATCACAGGACAGAATGAACACAGAAGGAAAGAAAACAAATGGTTCACTCTGCTGGATCAGCTCCATCAATCAGCAGCAGCAGGTTTCAAATCTAACTTGTATCCCCTGCAGGCTGTAAACATTCATGAGAGTCAACTTTGAACAACCTGAACCGTCTAAAACTGGAACGACCTGATACAGCAGAGACCCACCCTGTGTGTGTGTGAACTGATATCAGCGTTTCTCAGAAACTGCTGAGTGAAAATGAAACTCAAACACTGAGCAGAGTTAAAGAGACAGAACGGATCCACAACACGAATACAGACGGACACCTTTGACACTGAGCTGGGGTCAAAGGTGAGGGTGTGTCTGACTGACCTGTGCGATCTCTGGGGAGGCGTGGATCAGGTGCCACACATAACCGTTCAGCTCGTCTTTCCTCCGATCAGCCATCGCTTCACCACGGGACCGGCCAATCACAAAACGGCTCGGGAAGCTGTGGGCGGGGCAGAAAGACAATCAGTCAGGGTCATAAAGGTCATAGGTCAAATGCAGTGTAGCATGAGTATTTGAGTGAATGTGTTTGTCTGTGTGCAGGTGTGCACGCGTCAGTGTGCATGTGTGTCTGCCTTGTGTGTGTGTGTGTGTCTCAATGTCTGTGTGCGTGTCTGTGTGTCTCAGTGTCAGAGTGTGTGCGCGTGTGTCCACCTGGGCAGTTTGGACGAGGGGAACATCAGCCTCAGTTTGCTGTGAAGTTCCTGGAACTCGTCAAATGTTCTCTGCAGCAGCAGCGCCTCCTGCTGGCCGTCGCGCTCCACCTTCACCACAAACACCTGAGCACACAACACCTGTTTGTTTCTGTGTCACGTGACCTGATGTCATCGCTTCAGCAGCTCCGCGCCGATGTGTTGTCATAGCAACAGTGAGCAGGCGTGGTCTATTACATCGTCAGTTGAATTGTACGTCGTGTCTCCGACTCACGTATCCTTTGCTCTGATTGGCCGTGCGGATGTGGCGGCAGATGTACAGGTTGGTGATGAGGCCGTCGCTCTTCGCCGTGTGAACTCTGGGAGCGAATGACAATTTGGGACGCTCGTCCGTCGACGTGAACTTCATCTGAGCCAGATTGTGGATGAAGAAGTTGAGTTTGGTGGCGACGCTGCCGAGACTGGATTCAATCAACCTGACACAAACACACGATTTAGATTTTGGATGTACTGTTTGTTTGGTCATGTTTTCTTTCTGCTGTGTGTGTGTGTACCTGGTGAAGTACATGGTGGCGTCGGCTTCTGACTCGTGAGGTCGCAGCGCATCGTAAACGTACTTCAGATCCTCCAAGTCAGACAGTTCCGGAATCCCACAAGACAACATCTGTAGGTGAGAACCCGTTTTAAGAGTGTGTGCGCGCGTGCATGAGTGTGTGTGTGTGTGTGTGTGTGTGTGTGTGTGTGTGTGTGTGTGTGCGTGTTACCTACCAGTCCCAGCAGGTTGAGGAACAAGTGCGTGTGTTTGCGGATCAGGTTGTACGCTTCGCAGCAAAGATCCACAAAGTCGTGGAAGCGGCTGGACTGTTTGTCGCCGCCGTTGATGACGTACGCCATGTCGGAGGTGAAGACGAAGGGGGCGCGGTCGCTGCAGGAGTCACATGATGCCACGTCAACAACACCTCCACCGTGTGTGACACACATGTACGACGTCACCGCGCCGCCCTCACCGCTTGATGTTGCCAAACATTTGGGCGTGTCCCAGGAACTTCCCGAAGTCGATGTGAAACATGTGACCGCTGGTCTTCAGCATGATGTTGTCGTTGTGGCGGTCACAGATTCCCAGGATGTAGGTCGCTACGCAGCAT
>CAAKHB010006598.1:0-11822 GCA_901007665.1 Aeoliscus strigatus
GGTTACAGGGAGCAGAGGTGGTGAAGGTGCAGGAGTTTAAGTACTTAGGATCAACAGTGCAGAGTAGTGGAGACTGTGGAAGAGAAGTGAAGAATAGGGTGCAGGCAGGGTGGAACAGCTGGAGAAAAGTGTCAGGAGTGATTTGTGATAGAAGAGTTTCAGCTAAGGTGAAGGGAAAGGTTTACAGGACTGTGGTTAGACCAGCTATGATGTATGGTTTAGAGACACTAGCGATAGGCAGAAGACAGGAGGCAGAGCTGGAGGTGGCAGAGTTAAAGATGCTGAGATTCTCTTTAGGAGTGACCAGGATGGACAGGATTAGGAATGAGGTCATCAGAGGGACAACACAGACAGGAAGGTTAGGAGAAAAAGATAGAGAGGCTAGATTGAGATGGTTTGGACATGTGCAGAGGAGGGACAGTGGATACATTGGTAGGAGAATGTTAGAGATGGAGTTGGAGGTAGGAGACAGAGAGGAAGGTCAAAGAGGAGGTTTATAGATGCAGTGAGGGAGGACATGGAGGTAGTTGGAGTCAGAGTAGAGGATACAGAGAACAGGGAAAGATGGAAATCGATGATTCGCTGTGGCAACCCCTGAAGAGGGACAAAGCCGAAAGAAGAAGAAGAAGAAGCACGCTAGCACCGCGTCAAATTCCTAGTTGTGAACCTCTCACTGACAATGGCAATAAAAACAGATTCTGATTCTGATTCTGATGTGATCTGCATCTCAAGTATAGACAAACACAGTGTGGGTAACCTAAAACCACAAAACAACATTTAAAGTCTTTATTGAACACATTAAACATTCACAGTGTCTCTGGAAAAAGTAAGTGAACCCTTTGGCTAGTGACTGGGAACCAGGAGTTGGAAGACATCCCGGTGGCCCCCAGGGGTCTGCCAGCGACGATGGAGGAGGCCATCACGGATGGTGAGGTTGGTCCACTGGGTGTAGAGGGCCTTGGTCTCCAGGTCCAATGCTGACACTGCATTCCATGCTAGTCGTTGGCCGGTCCCTATCCACTCTAGAACCTGAGAGAGGACAGGATCTTGGCTCTGGTCAGGCTGGAGCTGCCGGGGATCGATGGTTTCCAAACCGTCGTTGTCAGCTGCTGTTGGTGCTGAAACCTGGGACCCACTCTCATTATCCAAGGGAATGGGCCGCAAGGCTGAAACCGTCGGGTTCGCAGTGTCCCGGTCCTCCACACGCTGGCAGTACAGACACTGTTCCACTTCACAAGGTCGTCGGGACAAACCATCTGCGTTGGCATGAAGACGACCAGACCGCTGACAGTTCTCAAAGTTGTAGTCCTTTGGTGTCTCTAACCATCGTGCCAGCTGTCCAACTGGCTCCTTAAAGTTTAGCAGTCACGTGAGGGAGGCATGGTCAGTGCGCAGGAGAAATGTTCTCGCATAGAGGTATGGCCTGAAGTTACGGAGCCAGAGGACAACGGCCAGCAATTCCCGACGGGTGACACAATAGTTCCTCTCTGGTCGGTTGAGGGAGCAGCTATAGTAAGCGATGACCTGCTCCCCATTCTCTCCCTCCTGGCACAGGACGGCCCCAAGCCCCACATTGCTGGCGTCAGTGTCCACAGTGGTAGCTGGAGCGGAGCTGCATGAAGGCAACAGCAGAGTCCTCACTCCACTGGAACACTTGGCCCTTCTGAGTCAGCCGATGTAATGGGCTGGCAATGGTGGTGAAGTCCCTGACAAATGGTCAATAGTAGGAGGCTAGGCCAAAAAAGCTCCTCAGTTGTCCACCATTGTGGAGAACAGGCCAGTCTCTCACGGTGGCCACCTTAGCAAGGTCAGTGGACACCCCTGCTGCACTGATGACATGACCCAGAAAGGATGTCTCTCGTCGGAAAACGGACACTTCTTCCCCTTTATTTACACCGGCTGCGTGTGTGTTGCGTTGTGTCTCCGATCCGTCTTTGCTCCGTCCATTTACACTAGATGCGTTTCTACTCCGGTGCGGCTCCGGTCCGTCATTCACGTGACCGACAAGTGAAAACACGTACAATCGCGCGAAACTTTTACCATGGGAAAGTAGCTCGTTAGTATATAAATACGCTTAATAAATGTACTGTGTTGAAAGTACTGGTGAAATAGTGTGAAATACGATCTGGTGTCAACGTCGAGCGTTTTTTTCTGAAAAGTAACCGGATGTTTTATTTTGTTTCTGTGTACTGTGGACTTCCCGCCCCGCTCGATGGATTTTGTGCCGGATTTCTGCGTCTCAGCTCTGGCATCCGTCAGAAATAGAACCTCTGCGTATCTTTCGACGCAGCGCTCCGGAGCTGAGACGAATCGGAGACGCAACGCACACGCAGCCGGTGTAAATCCAGGGTTAGGGTGCAGACGCAGCCCGGCCCGACGAATGGCATGAAAGACAGCCTCCAGGTTGGTCACAGCACTCTCAAAATCAGCAGCATGGGAGAGGAGGTCATCCAAGTAGACCACACATTGACTCCGAGGAATTTCGGACAGGACCCTCTCCATAAGGCGCTCAAAGATGGCTGGAGCATTGCAGAAGGCCGAAAGGCATGACTTTAAATTGCCACAACCCTTGGCCAATGGAGAAGGCAGTCTTGGGGCGCGCTTCTGGTGCCAGCTCCACCTGCCAGTAGCCACTGCGCAGATCAAGGGAGCTGAACTAGGAGGACCCCGCAATGTAATCAAGGGTATCATCAACACGGGGCAGTGGCATCAACACGGGGTAGTGGATAAGTCCTTGAGGGAAGATGTTGGAAAACCGCTCCAATAAATTCCGAAGCTTGCATCTTCAGGCACTCACAACCTCTCCGGTACAGGTCATCAACACCTTTTTTGGTCTCGACTGGTGGCACTCTGGGTGGCAGCAATGATGTGGAAACCCCTTTGACTCGGATATGGAGGGGACCCGACTGTTTGGTTGAGGAGAGGAGGCAAGCTACAGTCCCTTTTCATCGTTGGGGTAAAGTGTGACAGCCTCACAACCCAGATGAAATGTAGTTCCATGAATGTCAACCACAGCATCCCACTTCTGACACTTCTTGTAAGGAAACTCAGCTCTGTGCACCACTGGACTTCAGGAAATGTACCTCTTCTTTATGCTCTCACTCAGTGCTGGGAAACCTTACAACCGCCCTCCCCATCATGCTACACTATTTTTATTTTATAATTATTTTTTTCTTTGTTTTTTGTATATAATACTGAACAAGGGAGATGCCACTCAATCTTGTTGTATCATCCGCTACAATGACAAAAAAAGGCTATACTGATTCTGATTCTGGCAAGCAGGTTTGCTGTGTCTCCATGCTCAGTGCCCTGAGCATGGAGACCTGTAGGAGCTGTAGGAGGGCAACAACCACGTAGCAGGACTGCTACCTCCTCCTGTGTGCAAGGAGGTAGCTTACAGCCAAACACTGTGCAGGGCCACTGAACAGAGAACACCAAGATTGACAGATTCACCACTGGTGCCATCACTGGTTTACACTGTGCACATGTGACAGACGTGACAAGTCTGGAGACACCGTGGAGAACATTCTGCTGCCTGCAACATCCTCCAGCATGACCAGTTTTGGCATTGAGTCAGTGATCAATTATTGGATGGGTGATTTCTTTTGAGGGCTGTACAGCCCTTCATGTGCTAGCTAGAGTTACCCTGCCTGCCATCAAGTACGTATGAGTATGAGATCCTCAGACCCATTGTGAGACACCATGCTAGTGTAGTGGGCCCTGGGTTCCTTCTGATGCATGACAGACTCATGTGGCTGAAGTGAAATCTGCACACACATTTTTAAACGTTTCATGAACATTGAATGCAACTGTTTTGTTTTTTTCAAGTTCTAACTCGAACGATCTTTATTTCTTTTTTGTATGCTGAGTAAGAGATTATCTTACCCTGCTTCCCAGAGGACACCCATTGAAGTTCCTGGCAGAACATTTAATTGTAGAAAGGCTGTCCACTCTCCTTTAAAGCAAAATCTTTCAATAATGACGTATTAAGCCTCCAATGTCTGGGTGAAGGTGTTACCATCCTTTTTTTGTGACTGGTGCATGATCACTGTTAATTCTGACATCTGTGATGCCAGGTAGGATAGAGCTGTTGAGCGAGAAAAGGTCTGAGTGAGAATGGTTGACCGGTGAGAAAGTGTACTCTTCAACAGTAGGATGAGAAATGTCCTCAGGTTATGGTACATCCCCATCAGACTATGAAAAATGGATTGAAGCTATGACAGAAATAGTGTCATACAAACAGATGTTGGTTCGAGTTGGTCATATAATATGCATGAGGTTGGGGCAAAACCACCAAGATAACAGAGACCAAACAATGAAGGGAAGTCACATAAAACAATGAACATGGAAACCACTTTTCAAAATAAAACAGAAAATAACGAAACTATTTTAAAGCTTCAGGTTTGTCAGCTTCTCAGTTGGATCCACCGTGACAGTATATGGACATGTCCTGATTGACAGGAGTCAGTCACAGCGACTCACCTGTTAAAATCCTGGGACAATAACGTATTTATCTGAAATTCATTGAATAAACTAAATGTTCTATAAATGTTCTATTGATGTAAGTTTGTCATTTACTTCCATACAATGTGTTGCAGAGACCACACATTATAAAGCGTTGGCTTCACTTTACAGACCCTGAAGGTCAGACCATGTCTTATATACAGTCTTTGGTTTCCACCATAACATTGTATCTCCACTTACAAAAGACCTGCCAGTGCTTCATGGGCGTGTTTTGCCTGCAGCAGATGATTAGATATCTGTAGCGAGGATACGATGTAAACCTGAAGGGGTCACATGCGTATCTGCGTACACAGTGTACAGTCCCCTCCAAAAGTATTGCTTTGGGTTTCAGATCAAAACATGAATGAGACAAAAGTTCACAATTCCAGAGGCCTGTATCACAAAGCTAGATCAGCAAGTCCTAGGTTACTTGATTAATCCAGGGTTGACTTACCGAAACCATGGCCATCAGGATCATCTGCACGACGACACTGGTTATCAACTCGGTAACACAACCCAGGTTTGTCTAATCAAGACCTGTGAACGCACACGTATAACAGATGGGTTCCGAGGCAGCAGATCAATCACAATCTTGAGCACACAGAAGGGAGACAGAGTGCCTTTCTTCACAGCCGAGGAGCGGAGGTTAGTCCTGGAAAAGTAAGCAAAGTCAGTCATTGTAGAAACAAACACCGTGGAAGCTGCCAGAAGACGCCAAAGCGTCTGGCAACGCATCGCAGTAAATGTGTAAATGCGTACGTTGCTCATTAACGCCTCAGTAAACCTACAACATCCGTAAATCCCTCAAACTCATACGTGTTAGATGAATTGCGTGTATTACATTTATCTTTTTTTATCCCCCCGACAAAGAACAAACATTAAAATCATCATTGCATCTGGTAAGTTGGCTTTTTTAATGTTCTAACATTATCTGCTACACTAAAGTTGACAGATGACGCCACAGTTCAATCATGTCAATGTACCAAGTTGATTGTCTGTATAAAATCATCCTGATGGAGCTGTGTTAGAAATCATCAGGGGCAAAGTGCAAAAATATCATCTCCCTCTTCAAAAAAGAGGGGGAATCCTCAAACACCACGGATGAAGTGTGGAAATGACACTGTTCATATTTCCTTTAATGAACCACATGTATGGTCCAGTAAGACGAGGAAGACGATGAACTCGTCTTTTAAATCAGTGAGGTCAGAGGTGACTTGGTGGACCACCGACAGACGGTGTTTCTGATGAGTCGCACCACATCTCCCACAGAATAAAGCGGCCCGTGTCAAATAACCTCAGGGTGATGCATACTGTCTGTGGTACAGTCAGAGCCAATGGGCAATAGAAGGCTCCAGAATCTGTCTGTTGTACAGAAGTACAGGGTGTCAGAATCAGATTGGCCAGTGGGTGGAGCTGTTTACAGGATCGGATTCAATCCTGACAGTTGCCTTGCTCCGGAGCAGGATCGTGTTTCAGAGTAAATAACCATGGAGACAGGTCTTCATAAAAAGAAACCCGGCTTTATGATACAGAAAACTCAGGGTTAACCCTGAACTTATCTCGCTAAACCAAAATACTGCTTCGTGGTACAGGCCCCTGGTTTTATTTCATGGTATTTACATCTAGATGTGAGCACCTTTTGTTTGAACCCCCCCACTTTTCAAGTGAGCAAAAGTACTGGAACATGTGACTGACGGGTGTTTCTAGTTGCTCAGGTATTGCCTTTAGATTGAAAGCTTAAACATTAAATAGTTCTTGTTTTTGGCTTTGAGTTTCACCTGTGAATACTGCATTGGCTGTCAATCAAATATGAAGACCAGGGAGCTGTCCATGGGAGAAAAGCAAACCATTTTGAAGCTGGAAGAAGAGGGAAAATCGATCAGAGCTACTGCACAAACATTGGACATAGCCAATACAACAATTGTCCTGAAAAAGAAAGAAACTACTGGTGTACTGAGGAACAGATATCAAACAGGTCGGCCAAGGGTATCAACAGCAGTTGATGACAAAAACATTGTGAGAGCTGTGAAGAAACAGTCAGGGACATCACTACCATCCTCCAGAGGTCAGGGGTGAAGGTATCACAGTCCACTATTGGAAGAAGACTAAGAGAGAAGAAATCTAGAGGCCATACCACAAGATGCAAACCACAAAAGGAAAAAGAATCAGAAGGCCAGATTGTACGGAGAAGTACAGAGATGAGCCACAAAAGAATTTTATGGACTGATGAGACCAAGATTAACCTCAACCAAAGTGATGGAGAGGTCAAAGTATGGAGAAAGAAAGGATCTGCTCACTATCCAAAACACACAAGCTCATCTGGGAGGTATGGTGGAGGTAATGTCATGGCTTGGGCTTGAATGGCTGCTCCTGGAACGGGCTCACTAGTCTTTATCGATGATGTAACTCATGACGCTAGCTGCAGAATGAATTCTGACGTCATTTTGTCCAGCAATTTACAGAAACATGCATCTACCAACACAACAAAGGACTTCATCAGGCAGGAAATGTGGAAGGTCTTGGACTGGCCCAGTCAATCACTGGACCTTAACCCAGTAGAGCATGTATTTGACCTCCTGAAGAGGAGACTGAAGGGAGAAACCCCCAGAAACAAACAAGAATAGAACGAGGCTGCAGTAGAGGCCTGGAAAAACATTTCAAATGAAGAATGCGACAGTCTGGTGAAGTCAACGGGTTGCAGGGTCGAAGCAGTTATTGCCAGTAAGGGTTATGCCACCAAAATATTAAATGTTATTTATTCATTCATCTTCTGCCGCTTATTCCGGTTACGTGTCACGGGTGTGCTGGAGCCGATCCCAGCTGTCAATGGGCACACAGCGGGGTACACCCTGGACGAGTCGCCAGCTCATCACAGGCCCATAAATGTTATTCACTTCAATAATGTCTGTTCCAATACGTTTGTTCACTTGAAAAGTGGGTGGGTTCAAACACAAGGTGCTCTCTCCTGAATTACTTAACACATCTAGATGTAAATTCTATGAAATAAAAGCTGGAATTCTGAACTTTTGTTTCCTATTCATGTTTTGCTCTGAACCCCAAATGTCTTCAGTACACAACAGAAACAAAGGAACTGACCTTGCCGTTCTTTTTGGTGGGGACTGTATGTCAGTGTTTTAGGCCACATCCACATGGAGACGATTTGGTGTGTAAATACACGTTTTGCGTCGTTTTGTTTGATCGTCCAGACGGATCCTGTAAACGCTTTCTTTTTGGAGGAATTCAAATACTCAGCCCTCTGTTTTGTGTCTGGACAGTGAATTCTGTATCGCCCCTCCCCCGATCTCCATCCTTTGACCTCCTCCCCCCTAAATGTCATAACAACAACATTACGATGCTTCGTTCGTACATCAGAACATAATGATCCTGTTTGGTTTAAAGCCGTGAGTGTTTATATTTCTGAGTGACTCCGCATTGAATCTCACCTCCATTGTTTCTTTTTTTCCCCTGTTCTCAGTGTTTATTCGTCATTTATTTCCAGCGACAGCCACTGAAAGTGGCGGATCTTGTTACTACTGTAACTCCGACAAGATCCGTATCATTTTCTGCTCACTTCTTTGGTCAAAAATCACATATTGGACAGCTGAATTACCTCGGCTAAGGCAGAATCGCTGCAATGAGATCAATGTTTTTTCAGTGTTTACTTGTTTACAGGTGAGAGCGACTTGACATGAGTAGACATAAGCATCATTTTACACTCACTTTTTCCACATTTTTGGTGAGTTTTAGTGCCACCTATTGGCTTGGAATATGAACTACAGCCTGTCTGAGTTTTCACGGATACATTTGGATGCAAATTTTTCTTGATATGAAGCCAGGGAACGGAGGGAAAAAGGATTGTTTTGGTACGTGTGGACAAGGCCTTAAACTTTGTTTGTTTATTGTCTGACATGAATATTATCGATGACACAAAATCAGGAAAAGCGTTTATAACCGATATAACCGAAAATGTCCATTGTGCAATTTTCAATACACTGAACAGAGTTTAAATACAAATGTCAGGAATGAAACATGTTTATTGACATTTTGATGTGTTACATGCAGAAAATGTTCATAGGACAAGAAACCATATTTGATCACTTCCATCTCTCTCCTGATCTATAAATGGATTTTTTTATTTTTCGTATTGTAATCATGTGACGTATATACTATACACATGTGAACATTTATTTTAATAGATCTTTCTAGATTTTTTCTAGATATGGAAACATAATTGACTTTGCTTTATTAAAACACATGAAAACAAACAACAACAACAAAACATTAAGTATAAATGTGGAAAAAGTGTAATTTTTAATTTCCAAGTATTTCAAGAAGTGTCCAAGTTGAAAAATGGATGTGACATTGGTGGAGACCGGTGGCACAAGGACAGGAAGGAACAGAGGATCATGCTGCTTACGTTACACACTCTGCTTACATATTGTCCGTGTGTGTGTCTGTTTCCGTATGATGCACCGTGGGAACTCCTCAGGATGGAAACAAAGGTATTACCCTTTCTTTGAAACAGCCCACATTTCCTTCAAGAGGACGTTCCGCCCTGTACGTTGAAACTTCGGTCTGTGGCGAGAACAGATCTGAAATACTCCCAGACTCAATGTGGGAATAACTGAGTGAGATCATGAACTATGTTTGTGCTTTTGATATTTATAAATACATATGCAGCCTCTCACCTCCCGTAGCTCATTCACACTTTATATATGTATAGTAAACATTATTATTGTGTTTATTGTGTGCAGTGTGTTGAAATGCGTATTTTTTTATTCTTCTTTATTCTTGTTATGTGTATGCATACTAAATAAATACATAAATCCAGTTTATTATTTCTCTTATTGAACTAATCACGCGGTATATAACGTGACATATGTGGTAATGGATTATATATGTAAAGACAGTGTGATATATTCATCATTCATCAAAGAGCACATGTGAATGACTCTTTAAACATTTCCACACCCACACAAGCTGAAAACAAAGTGGGTGTGGTTTGTATAAAACCAGTAGCTCTGTGCTGATCCGTGGTGTCACAGCCCTGAAGAACAGACTGGCTGAAGTTGACTGTCCACTCAGGGATGACTGGAAGGAGCTGGGAAGCTGAAGCTGATTGACGATTAGGGAAACACTCCAATATACATCTTCTTAAAAACATTACCCGGCTGGCAAATAAGGAACATAAGGGGATGATATTTAAGAAAAATGCAGTAAAGAAATAATACAGCCTGCAATCTCTAGTGTAGTTAGGGTGTACGGATACTGTAGTAATGTGGGGACTGGACAAGCGTCTCATGGGGATGTTGGGTTCTCTTACAACGGTCGGCTTGAACGCCATGAAAGAACAATACAAATAAAACAGGACTGCACTTTGGAATGGAATAAGGAGGTTAAACACTGCAGTTCATTCATCTTGTTGCCTCATTAAAAAGAACAAACCAACTGAATTACAGTTTGCTGTCATCAGGAGAGAATGCAATGTAATATTATTTATCAAAGAAAACATTCTCAGTAAATCCTTCCAGACGTTAAAATAAAATAGATAGCTAACGTCTACAAATCTACAGAGTACGTTCTTTCTTCCTGGGCTCAAGACTGGAAACATCAAAAACTCCAATTCAAAAAATCACAGATAAAATACATGAAAGTCCTACATACACACTTTAGGTTATTATCTCTAGACTTGATAAGACGATCAAAGATGCTTAGGTCCTGATTTCATGCCATGTTTACACTGCAGTGCTGTTACTGCGTGACATGAAAATACTTCACATATATTCATGATCTTGTGCATTTTGATCATATATCCTGGTTAAAACTAAAGACGGTTTCTGTGATTCAGTCCTCATTGGGTCCTCCCAAAGACACTGTGATGTCATGGTCATCTCTGTGTACTTTTCAGACTTCTTTCTGGGAGGGGAGCAGACGACAGCCGAGCTGACCGGTAACACCATCCCTGAGCGGCAGTTGTGACCTGTAAAACCACGTTTTTAGAGTTCCTGTTCATGACTGCAGACTCTGGTTCCCAAACATGTCATGAGTGTGATGTGGGGGCGTCTATGCAGGGGACATTTCCGTAGAATCTTTATATAGCTGGAGGAGATGAGGGACCACTGTCTGTGCTCTACTGTGTTGACATTGCATGCATGCAGAAAACAAACAAACTAAACAAAAATAAACACATAGAAATAACAGCAGCAAAACACCGAGTCCATCACTGTATGGGTTTTTATACAGTCCATGTTGACTGTTTAATTGTCATCAAGAAAAATTGTCTGTTGCTCTCAGTTTTACTCTTTTAGCAGTGAAGAGGGACTTCTGCCTTCATCTATATCGAAATCTAAGTGAAGAAGGTGTGTTTACTACAATGTTGTGCAATTACTTGAAAAGCAGACTGTTTCCAGGAAACATGTCCGCCTTGTCTGCCAAATCCGCCTTGTTGTATTTTCAGTATTTATTAATTTGACATTTCCGCCTCCAAACTGACCCAGTTTCTCATCAAACGTACTTTGCCTGTGGACAATGCTGTCACCCCCCCAAAAAACACAACTTTATATCCATCCATCTATCTATCTATCTATCTATCTATATATATTGATATTGACATATATATATTCTTTTCTTTTACTGAGTGGCTGGCCGCTGTGTGTTCAAACCGTTTTCACATGTAGTCCAGCTTCCATCCAGCCTAACCTGTTACACTGACAACATTAAACAGCACACAAGCAGTAACAGCTGTTAAAACATCGGGTTATCTGACGAGAAAAACAAGTAAAATGAATGATTTCTTTACACTTGTTTGGAGAGGACAAGGATTCTGAAGAAAAGTGGGACACTGCGCGTTAAACAGTTTAAAGACACAATGGGTGAAGAACTGCCTGATGTCAGTTAGGGCTGCATAACACATGGAAACATGAATTTATGATCACATTTCTCTTTCTTTGTCAAATGACCATAGTATAAGCTTTGAAGCGAGATCCCACTAGGCAACTAAAGAAGGTTGTCAGCCTTCTTCAGCAACTAGAAAAGGATCAAGAGATGGACCGGAAACTTTACTACCGTTTGTACCCAGGAGAAGCTATCCCCCGCATTTACGGCCTCCCCAAGACCCACAAGGAGGGGGCGCCACTTAGACCCATCATCAACTCAAGTCACTTACAACATGGCAAAACACTTGGCTACCATTCTTGCACCGCTGGTGGGGAACACTCCACATCACATTAAGAACTCGCTATCATTTATTTCATAGGACATATGAACAGGTCCAAGACAAAAATCACATTCAAAGAACAAACCCCACCCACCCACCCGAG
>CAAKHB010006610.1:0-21336 GCA_901007665.1 Aeoliscus strigatus
GTGGGGCTATACACACACACACACACACACACACACACACACACACACACACACACACACACACACACACACACTAATCTTCCACACATCTCGTTAACTCTTCTCTCTGAAGATGTATTCAGGCTGGCAAGAGACTTATTTCCAATTTGGCAGAGCCAAGAGCAACTTAATGTAGATTTTTTTTTTCCGTGAGGGAGTTTCAAGCCGTATTCCCACACTGAACGTGTGTGTGTGTCATTCCATTCATTATTTAGCGGTTAAGCATCAGGCTGTGCATGCATGAAACATTCCACAGTTTTTGTGCACCTGCATTATAGTAAGTTAGATATAAAAAGATCTGTGCTACAACAATACATATTGACATATTTCTATGACAGTGTGAAGGGAACAGGCATCAAGAAATTCACCATGTTTGAGTGTCAACACACATCCAGAACCCACGGTTATGGCTCCCAAGGCACTGTTTCACAAGTTTGGATGGCTGCTTCATCGGCCCCACCACAAAGGTCCAAATACTCTGACGTTTTTCCCTCCACCTTCTTTTTCCAGCATCACATCACCAAATCAGTCTTCTTCCATGACTCTTAGAAAGGCCCTATCCTATCTGCATCTGATCTCTGATCCATCCATACACCTCATGCCGGAAATTCCCTCTCTCCATTCCCCACATAAGACTGTATTTACAGAGCCTTCAGTGTTGATGTCCCAACGCTCTGGAACATTCTCCCTACAAACACTACTTCCCTGGACATTGTTTAAAGGAACCTCTCAGTAGGGGTGTGACTTTTTTTTATCTCAGGCTACAAATGAATATCCTGGTCTTCATACACATGGTCATATATGCATCTCAACTCCACGCTAGTTGAGTTCCAAATACAAAAACCATAGTTCGAGGAGATTTACAGAGGTTTGTTTGTTTGTTTGCAAGGTTGGTGCACTGAGAAGTTGAAATATTAAACATGTGTGTAGTTCACTGAAGCCTCAGACGGGTCTTCTCAATTTAGGCCCATGCAAAAGCATTTCCTGTATCCTCCTTATCCCCATGAATCTAATCAACAACAAACATATCAGGATGAGGAAAATAAGGATAAGGAATTTATCTGAGGAAAATGATGTTGTATGTGTAATGACCAGTCTGTTAGGACAAGTCAGACGATATAAAACCCCAAGAGGAAGTGTTGCTCTCTCTCTCCCTATATATATATATGTATATATATATATACAAACTGTACATATACAGTATATATATATATATATATACACACACACGGTAGATTTGGACACTGCATCAATCAGAAATGCAGTGCACATAGCCATGGGTCAACCCTGGGTTTGACATGGCTCTGGGTGTGAGGAGATGTTGATAGTACCAGCAATGCCTCAGAGCATGAGCTCCACATCAGGGTCTGATTGGAGCTTTCAGAAGCTGTTGTGTTCATGAACAAAGGATCTGCTAATCAACCAGCTGAGTAAAACCAACATCTGACACATGCACACAGGGGGAATCCTTTGAGGCGGTTGTATTGTTGGTTGATTGCAGTGGAGCACAGGGAGACGATGGTGCATTGACAACATGGACACAAGAGCAATTACAGCTGGAGTCTGATAAACCTGTCCATCAGTGTCTGACGTCTCTCATCAGCCCCACATGGAGGGATCTACTCTGCCTCCAACTGCCTGCTCGTAGTAAACAATTCTGGTACGCATCCGGGAGATCTTTCTGTATTAAACAGAGCCAATACTTTGAAATTGGACTCTCCTACTGTTAAGTTAACCTGATGAGACAGTCAAGTCTCCATATGCATAATGGGAAAATCCACAAAGATACAGAATTCAGCAAGGTGAATTAATTCACATAAAACCAAAGTATGTCAGGTAGTACGTTCATCCAAATAACAGTAGGACTGACTATTTCAGAGGTAACATCTGTATAAATAATATCTGAATAAATCTGAATAAAAGCTTTAAAAATGACATCAAGGACGGCTACTAATAGGTGACCTGAGGTGTAAGGTGACCTTACTGATTTGGAGTTTATGTTCTGACCATTTACCAGGTTGTTGATGATCTGGATGGGTTTTATGATTCTCAAGGCCATGAGACTCATTCCGCATGGTTGGAACATTTCAATAACGGATCGTTTGCAACTAAAAGACCTCAGCACGCCTTAATGTGGTCACTAACAAATATAAAGAAATCACATCAAATTGAGAACATGTCTTTTTGTTTCTTCCAATCTTAATATTTAACTTGAATAAAATTCAGAATTGATTATTATTATTCAAAATACGTATTCACCAATCAGCCTGTTGTACTTTAATTTGCAAAGTCCATATGAACATATGTGTATGTATACATTTGTCACTCCTCAAACAGCGTACCTTCAACCTGTCAGCAGTAAGCTATCAAAAATAATTATCTAATGCAAATTTGGGTTTCTAACCTGAGGTAGCCACCGCTGCAAAACTAGGCAGGCAGAGCTGTAGCAGAACACAGAAAAATGATGGGAGGGACACGAATGCTGCGCGTGCAGATTACTACACATTGGTAGAAGCATAGATAATTAGACATTATTGAATGTTTTCGACCCCCACATCTCCTGAGGCACACCTCAGCCCTCGTTGTTGTATTTATCCAAAGGTTACTTCAATATCCAACAGTACATGGAGAACATGGACTGGCATTAGGATATAAATACACGTGTCCGGCTGAGTGTTCCGTTTGTAAATTGTGACCATATTTCTCATTTAAGTGAAAAGCTGTCTCACGGACACGGGGGGAAAAAGGTGACATTGACATGGACGCAAGTTCGAAAACCTTTCAAAATGCGGCTGCATTGTTTTGTGACTATGAAATTAAAAAAAAACATTTTGTTTTCTTGAATGTAATGTGAAAATCTCCTCGTCTCATTCTTGTGAAGCCATTAACGTGTATCCATCTCGTCTCATGAGCATGAGGTGTGTATCAACACACCCCTACATTTTGCACAAAGAAAAAGTGAAATCATTAAACAATATAATATAAATCTGACAAAGTTTGGCTTTACGATTTGAAGCTTTGGAAAATGGTGCATTCTTGTGAGTGCAATGCTCACAGGCAGGATTAGACCAACACTTGCAGAAGAAGAACGATAAAAAAGTGTGAAAAATGAATGTGAAACATCCAAATATAATGAAAAGAATCTTGAAATGCTTCCTGCTGTTTTACATGTAGAAATTCATTTCGATTCACACTTTAAAAAGGACAAGCTGACACGGTATAATGTGCCAAACATCCCATCCTTGTCTTTTTCCATCCGTTTAGCACAGCTTTACAGACACATCATGTTCTCTACAAACCCATGAAATACGCGTTGATATCACAGCAAGGAAAAAAAAAAACATTGCAGATTTGACTCCAAATCAATACGGCCTATGTTCTGGTCAAACATCTCACCACAGAGTAAACACACACACACACACACACACACACTATTAGGAATGCGTCCTTATACTCTGTATATTCTGTCACCCTTACTTATCACATCACAGCATATACCAGTGTGAAAACATTTTTTAGAGTGTTGATGAGAAAGAACAGGGCTGATGCTACATGAGCACTTGAATAACGATTGTGTGAAACTGAATGAAAATAGCACTTTAATGACCACAAAATATTTTTACAGTCACCATCTGCTCTGTGTTTGATTTCCTCAGCTCGGCTGCTGTTAACTCATCTACTTCATCAAGTAAAATTTGTTTGTTTTTTCAGGACTGTCAGACAGATACATTTAAGCTACACTTCTTGTCTTCAGGTTGGCGATAAAGAATTTATTTTATTTCAAATGACAATTAAAACCGAATGAGATTCAGATGCTCTGAATCCAGTAATAAGTAGTTGAGCTACAATCTTGTCCCTGCTGTTTAAAGTATCATTATGGTGTCTTTACTTGGTCTGTGATTGACTGCTGTCATTTCTCTGCCCTCATGAAGGGCAGTTTGTTTACTGACCTAACGAATTTTCACCATAAACGTGACCACAGCTGCGCAAGAGAGTACAATATCATCCACGTCAGCGTCACTGCTGTGACGGTGAATTCAACCTGGCCTGGAGAAACATCAAAAAGGAAAAGGAAACCAAGTCCCAGAGAAAAGGTGTTCTGAGTGCATACAGCCCCCTACTGGTAAACAGGATCCACTATTTAGTCAAACAAAATCATCACATCCAGGATCTTCTGTTGAATATTAGCAACAGGTATCTGATGTGACCAGTGCCAACGTCTCACAGACGCTTCAGTGAAGCAGCTGCAAGAATCGGGATGATACTGGAGATTGACCCTTGACAACTGTTTGCTCTGATGCAAACAGTTGTCTGGAGGTGGTCTTAGGCACCATGACAACACATATCGGGTCCCACCAACTTAATAGTGTTTAAATTCTGTCATTCTGACCACCACCCTCCTCACCCCCCACCCCCCTCCGCAGACATGGTGGGAATTCTAACAGGTGAATTTGTGAACCACGGTCAATGAGGTTCCAGAGGTTCAAACACCCTCTCCGTGGTATTTCCTGGTGATTAAATCCCGAGTTTGTCTTTGCTGGGGAGAACAAACCCGACGCTGTGACGTTACTCAGCAACGTAGTTCCCACAAACATCCGACATCCAACAACACGTCGTGGACGTGACACCTGAGCCAGCTGTTCCACGCGGACGGTGATCACGCAGGTCATGTTGCGTCGTTGGATCCGACGGACAGGGGCGACACGACACGTGCCAGCGGGACTTTTTTCTCTCCCTCCTACCTGATATCTCCTGGTGAGGCACATCGACGAGGCCGAATCCCTTCACGGTGAACGCTTGTCGAACTTCGCTGCAGCTCCGCGCTTTGCTCTCAGCGGCGGACGACAGGGAGGACAGCGCGGACAGAGTACAGAAGGCGACCCGCAGCCCCCACATCGCCCACATCAGGGAAATCCTTGTTGAGAGTTCGCAGGAAAGACGGGGCTCGTCGGAAGCAGAAGTCCCTTTCCAAATAATAAAAAAAAAAGAAAAAAGAGAGAGAGAGACCGCTCGAAAGATGTCTCAGGAAAAAAAAAATAGTCCTTACTCAAGAATCCGCCTCATCGCGGGAGCTTCGGTGTCTTCGTCTGGTCCAGAGACACTCGGCGGGTCCGACAGCCCCCCGGTTTGATCGGATCCTTTTTACAAAGACAGTGTGTGGGGGGGGGGGCTTTCTCGGTTCCGACAACTTCTCCGTGCACACGGCGGCCCTGTGGATGTGTCGGTGCGCGGAGAGCAGAATGACACGAGGCTGGCAGCGCGTCGCGCAGAGCGCACGGGGCAGGGCCAATGGCTGCGACTTCAGCACTCACGACCGGGGGCGTCTGTGCATCCTCAGTGCGTTTGTTTCTAGACACATGTTGATGTGTGTGACACGTTATCACCCCCCCCCCCACACACACACACACACACACACAAACTTGCAGAACGTTTATGATTTGACAATAGAGGCGAAATGGTTTCTGCATCATGCATCATGATTAAAAGTTGCATACCTGAACTGTACAAGATGAACGTACCTGTGCATAACAATTACTGGATTTCCTACTGCAGTGTGTGCCTGACGTGTATTGTTTGATGTCACGCAAACAGACAAAAAGCAAGACGGTTCCTCAAAGTCATTCCTCTGCATTCATACAAGGGTGGGTTAGCAATTAGACTTGCAAATATGTGTAGTGTTACACGCATGAAGATGGTTTTCAAAGTCACACATGCTGGTCCTGGAGAGGGACAGGGCACTTAATCCACTGAGTCGCAAGTGTCGGGACCCCAGCTAGTTTCAGGTTGTGCGTTGCCTGCTGCTAGTGCCAACTTCCCATGGTTCCAGGTGAGCTTGCACATAATGCTCCACATTATGACCCATTTTTGGATTCTCCGTCCAGCTCCATCTGACAAACAAACGTTTGAATGGATTGCACACGTCTTAAAAAAAGTCTTTCATTCTTTCTGAATGAGCTACCACTGTGACTCACAGTCCCTTCTATTCTGTGCACCGCCCAGTTACGTCAGGACAGTGATATCGTGGGGGGAAGCAGGTTGTTGCCACACTGTAAAAACATCAACTTGTACTTTTTGGCACGAAACAGCATTTTATGTTCTTGAGATGAGTCATTACCTCAAGTCAGTCCAGCCAACTAAGCTGACTGTCTGCCTCGGAACGATTTACTGGGTGTCAACAACTTGTATTTACATATACACATTCACAGTTGTGTTGGCAGACGACTGTGATTGAAGAAAGGCTGACTAATGTGTTGAGTAGAATGGAATGACTTGTGACTTAAATTGGTGTAATCCTGTTCTTTTTTTTACTATCTCTACATATTAAATAGATGGATGGGACTGACTGTTTGTCAAAAGATTGTCAAAGTATTTTCATTCGTAGACCTCAGCTTGTTCACAAAGAAACACTTTTGCTGGTTTAAATCACAGGCATCTCGACTTGCTAGTTTGCCAGCAATTTAACCCAGCAAATGACTAGAACCTGGACGACGGAAAACCTTCACAAACATCTTTAAAAAAGATTTTAAAAAACAATAGGAGATAAATAGAAAATTCTCTGAAGCTAAAGTATTCTTCTGCTGTCTGCATTGCTAAGTATGAAAAAAAAAACTCGACTGAATCTGATTTTCATTCCCTCGGTCACTCAGGATTCATCAGCTGACCTATGACCTATGAAAACTTGTTTTTTTCTTATACAGACAGATTTTGTATATTTATTTTCTGTCTCTCTCAGGCTTGTGGAACCCCCCCCTCCCCATTACGGTACCATAAAGTGGGGCTTCCTCAAGTACTTGAATCAGTTTAACATGTGCAAAACTAGCTTCATAAACTTCAAGGCAGCTTCACATTACAGTATGAAGACCCCGACTTCGTCCCAGGCCCACTGGTATTTGATGGATACTCTCAAGCTGCCATCACTCACTCATCAATCATTCACAGTTGGGGTGGGACGAACCACCTCCCGAGTCCAGCTCAGTGGATTCATGGTCCTCCCTGGATACAGCCACCGTGTCCTTTGAAAAGTCCTTCAAGAATGTTCCACTGCTAAAGACATGGAAGGAGTTGACTTCCTCTCTCAGGCGGATTGGGGAGCTGAGGGTGTCAGAGGTTCCAGATTCATGGCCTGCTCTGTGTTGTAAGGCAGAGGGAATAAGCTGAGTATCAGACAAGCAGGACAGCTTTATCGTTCGAGATGGACAAGCTGGGTGAAAAGTTCATTTTTACAACCAGGTCTAACATTTTACAAACTTCACAAGATGGTCAGAGAGATACTTTATTTTACCTCCCGAGAGAAATTCATATTCATTATGAATTACACATTATGAATCATTGTACACTACATAGGGGAAAGTCAACAACAGCAAATGACACAAGAAACAAACGGAAAATTCCATATTTGAGCTAAAACATTAGCTCAACTATGTCGCTCGGTCCATTTTCGTTAGATGATACCACTGCACATTGATAGACCGAAGACTGGAAGGCTCCTACTTTTGTCGTGCTGTCCCATGTGAACGAACTGTACAGAATCGCTTGATGAAAAGATCCGTTCATTTCCCAGTTCAGCCGGTGAGCTGTCATTTGTTCCCTGCGAACGAGTCGACTGACAAAAATCACTCACTGAAAAGAAAACTTACACTGAAAAAGAAACTTAGACTGAAAAGGAAAGTGCTGCGCAGCGACCGTACTGAGTGTACTGGAGGAACTAGTACACCGACTGCACTGGTGTACTGTGAGCATGAGCACTGAACGTTTTGCCCATTCCTACTACTGTTGTTACTCCATGAGCGAGTCATGAGTGACAGTTAGAAGACATGAGTGTCTTCTAAGTGGTTGTTGACTGTTCATAGTACATCTTATTCAAAGACTGTCCTTATTTATCATGTATTTGCCATTCTAGACAGATACACTCTTCACTCTTTGAGTCCCTTTCAAGTGCTATGTAAAGGTATTATATATTTTTGTTTGTACGCCGTTGTGCTTCTCACAAGCAGAAACGTGAACCATACGAAAGCAGTTTTGATCTAGGCTTTGAAAACCGATCAACCTCCATCACACTGAGCAAAGGAACTGAATTAAATTCATCCAGAAAATTGTTATAAATACTAACAACTACCATAATAAAGCATCTGAATCTGTTTACTGTTGGTAAGGTTGCACATAGAAAGATACAAAATAAGGTGAAATGGCAAAAACTGCCAAAATTATTTTGGCTTTCATGGCAAATAAATGTCTCATGGCTGCCAGCAAATCTATCATCAAATGTGTTTTCCCTTTTCAGCCCTGGTTTCATTTGCTAAGATACACACTGTTAATAAGCCCTTGCTAATGAGGCCTAGAGATGATGGCCAGAAGGTGATCCCTGTGGTGGATCGATGGCTCACCATGTGGAGTCAGCACAGGGCTCATCATGACTCACACTCCACGTACCGCTGGGAACACGGAGCTTTCAGTGCCCGAGTCCGCTGCTTTCCAAAGTGGTCTTAATTGACAGACATTTGATTTCACGTTTTCATGAGATATTAATGCTCCAGTGTTTCATCCTAGCAAAAAGGACAAACTTGCTCTAAACTGATTCAGATCAGTAGATAGAGGATGACGACAATTTACTAAACCGGCTGTGTTTTAAAAGCATCTCTGGCAAAGAAGGAATTCTCACAAAACTAAAACCATACATTGCCATTTAAAATGCTATTGCATAATATTGTTTTTTTTTCAGATACAAATATTTGTTGTAATGATGTTTAATATTTATACATATTTTTTAATTGCAGCTTTAAATCACGTCATGCCATTGCTGGTATGTGAGGCACACAGTAAGCAGATGGAGAATAAGGTCACTTTGTTCACATTAGCACAGCAAGAAAGGGAATGAATAATTAATCATATATTTATAATTCATGGATGTTTAAGACAAATATGTGCAATTACTCTAAAGTAAAACACTTTTTCACAACTGAGACCCGAGGTGTTTATGCCTAAAAACAAAAACAACCAACGTGAGAGAGAAACCAAAACGACATGATGAGTTACTTTCATTCGTTTGTTCGTTGGAACATCAGGCCACTTAAAAAGGGGGGTCGGATCATGTTTGCATGTTCCGAGCAAAATAAGCTACTCATCGCCTTTTGTCACGTCCGCCTTCATCTGAAGCTGATGAGTAGGACCCCCCAGTCCTGTCTGTGTGAGGCTCAGAGGCCTGCCGGTCAACTCCAACGTAAACACCTTCATGTCATGACTGCTCAAGTAGCCGAGTGATCAGTCCATGCAAAACTTAGATCCCAACCATGGCATTATCATATTGATAATGATTGATTTTTGATTTTTTTGTGCCTACACCTAACCAGGCCTCAGCAATACATACATATACATGTGATTTGTCAGATACATCCACCACTTTCATCCTCACCAACGTCTCTTCTGATACAGTCTATTGATGTCAAATCCAAGAGTGTCTCACACTGAAACATGGCCATTTTCTTTTGACTTCACAGAATGAGGTTGATGGTTGACATGATGAAATAGCCTCAAACAAATGAGATATTACTTGCTAAGAAAAGGCATCGTTCTTATACATTTGGCCAACCGCCGACAGAACGGAGCGTTCTGCATATTTACTCGTGGACATGTCCAGTACAACAACGCTCACTGAAGAGGAAAAGGGATCTCAAGAGAATGAAATGCATTCTAAAGGTCTGCGCTGGCTAATGACTTGAGAAGTTAGGACCCAATCGATAAGCTGCACGCAGGCTCAAATGTTAAATCGCACCGTACCCGGTCCTTAATCATCTTCACACAACATGGAAAAGGTCATGTCAGACAAGTGTGTCTGACAGGTATTGTTTCGATCAAACAAACAGACCCACATCGTTTTCCGCTCATGCTCACGATTTACGTTTGTTTACAAATCAATTGCACAAGTTTTTGCCCCAAATAATTCATTTTCTTTGATTCCAAACATTTTCTTCTGATGTCCCTTGAAGCCTTTATTTATATAGCAAAGGTATGTGGTTTCTTTCTTTTCTTTTCTTCTCTTCTTTTTTTTCCCCCCCATAATGGAAATTGCCTGAGCCAAATAATGATGTCCTCAGGCTTGGTAATTACGGATGGGAATCTTATCCTTAATAGACTTTGTCAACTGAAAGACATTTTGTTTAAAGATGAAAAAGTAGCTTTGTAACATTGGGATGAGTCATTTAATACATGATGTGAGATAATGATCTGATAGTGATTAAGACTACACACTGGCCTTGTTGATCCCGAGCAAAGAAACCCTGACACAACATGTTGTGTTTATGGTATAATTTGGGGTCCCTGAGACCTTTTCCATCAAGTTATTTTCATGTGAATTAATACTCAACCCTGCAGTACGAGTTGTATAATGTACCTTTCTGGGTACTTGGTGGATTAGGTTGGGGGCATCTCATCAATATTGTTGATATTTTTAATCCCAGACCACACTATCACAGTTAAATGAAGGATTTCTTTATGGAAGGAAAGGAAGAACATTGCAGCCTTTGATGTAAATCATGTAAAAATAGATGCAACGGCATTTCTAATGTCAGAAGAAAATGTATTGGTATGACAGACTGCCAGAAATGTACTGTTGCATTAGTAATGTAAACTCTGTGTTTAATAGACCCAGAAAACAACAGCCAGAAAGAAATGCACTAAACTACCATGGAAACCACTGCAGGAAGAGCACGTGATCAGTGATGACGGAGTCTTTTATCACAGGACTGAATGCAAATGTTTTCAAAGTGAATGTTCTGAGGATAAGATGAAAAATCAATGTTCACACATTCACTTGACAAGTTGGAGAGATCCAGATTGCTCTTTGAATTCAAGCTGACCTGGAGATGTTGAGGAGATCTTCAGCTAGTCAGAAGCAGAACTGTGTATTTCTTTTATGGTTTTGTTGCCCAAAAAAATCCTTCAACATACGGAACACTGTCAGTCTGATGCAGAGGCATAAATCCAGCTTTAGCCAAGGTTGGTTTCTCAGTTGCTGAGTTGGGGAAACTTGTTTGACTCATGAGCACATTACAGGGTCAAAAACCTCGGCAGAGCTAAAGATACTTGTCTTCTGCCTCAACCAGTTTGGGTGAAACCAACAGGGCAACAGGAAGGGAGACAGAGAGATGAGTGTGGTAATAATATGATTAAATGTAATGTAATAATGATATGTCATAAAACTGGGCACACTCTAGCTGTAGATCAGTTCCCATATCAGATGAAGTGAATGAAAAGTGAGAGAAAGAAGCATTAAAAAAACACACACACACACACACATACAAACACACACTGTGTAAGAGAGAGAATACAGAACATTCAGGTCTCAACTGGTGATGTCTGAGACAGAAAACCAGCGCATGATTTATTGCTAGAAAGGAGTCATGGTATATGGTAACTCATCATGCATTATTTGCTGTCTGTACCTTTGTTTATGTGTTTTCACAATGAATAAAGGAAACAATTTGAGATGTGGACCATCGAGCGATGTCTTTACGCTGTGGATCACATCCGTATAGATGCTATGTTCCAGCAGGAGTACATATACAGCCGCCAGCAAGATACACATGATAGTCATCACTTAATTACTTGAGCTTTTAATTCAAAGTGATGGATATGATGCACAAGATTCTCTCATAGGTTTGAGGTTGGAGATGATCAAAGCCTGAGAACGAATCTCGGTGAACTACTTCTCTCTCACACCGAACGAGTCAGGTGTGGTAGCTTTAGGATTCTCAGGCCCTGTGAGATCATGCACAGTAGATTCTGTTATCAGCACTCTGACGTGAGGTCAGCGTTTCAAAAAGAATGTTGCCCCTTTAATACTAAAGTCACTCTGCACAACTTTGTCTGTGCGATGAAGAGAATGTGTCAGATCCAGTGAATGTTTCAGTGTTTGATTGGTTTCCCAGAACGCTCCTCCACTCACCCCATCCTGGTAACTTCTCCTGGGGATTTAAGATCGAACTTATATAACCCAACTTTCTGTTTCCCTTCACTGCTTTGCCTGTGACACGTGACGACACATCAGTGACCATGTTTGGCAGGAGCGGTTCTTTACACTTGTCCGCTTTGAGGTGTTTTCAATCTATTTTGAGTTTTGTCAGAAGAAATCTTACATTTGTAAATAATGCAAAAAAGTAAGATGTCTCACTCGTTAAAAAAAAAGTGTTTTTTCTTCCTTATGACTAAAGAATAATGACTTGTTTTTTGTTCTTCCTGTCAGACCTAATATTTCTTTCTTTCCCGTCTCACAGATCCTGTCCCCTTTCCCTCGCCTCATTTCTTTTTCAAAGAATGTACATCCCTTTGGTCACTTTTCTCTTTCCATAAAATGTTCCGCTGCCTCTCAGATTTGTTTTCACCTATCACCTTAAACTATCACGCAATCCTACCTGATGAATTGTCTTTAATGACAATTAAACACAAATATTATTATTTAATGCTCATTACTATTTTTTTCTTTCATGCCAGCAATCATACAACTAATAATCATACAACTTATTCACCTTTAAACAAAACATTTAATCTTTCCAAATAATAGCTTTTCCAGGACCGCAGCAGACCATTACATTTCGATCCCCTCCTCCTTCCCGATTCTGTGTTCAGTCCCATATGAGAGCTGTACCGTCTTTCCAATGACAAGTTTATTTCAGACCATATCGTCTTCCAAACTCTTCCAAGATTTCACCTTTAGAAATGCAACAAAGGTAGAAGACGACCTGGACTTAAAATCCAACAGGATTGGTTGTTAGTAGAACTGGTTCAATAGCATTAATGGAAAACAAATATTGTAGAGGCTATTTCTAGGTGGGTGTGTATGATTCAAATACCAGATTGGGCCAGTATGTGTCCTCTTTTGCCAGGTGGAAATTTTCTACAAAGGTAGGAGCATTCCGTCATATGACAGGTAGTAGTTTCTCGGCCACTTCGTGGCCCTATCTTGTCACGTTTGATTTTTGATGCAATGGCGTAAAACAGCTGAATGAACTCTATGGATTATTTCATGTAACTGAGGGTCCTTGCCAATTAAGAAAATATGACATGAATATGCCAAACTTGAAGACACAAGTCACAGTCATGCAGAGTCAAGTGTGTTAATTACTTTTAGCCTGTCTACGCCGTCCCTCAGTGGCTTTAAGTTTCAGGCTCATACGCAAAACCAATTAAAGTTACACCTACAAATATATTTTATGATTGCCAACGCACAGTTTGTCATTTTCAAATGTAAATCCAGTTATCCAGTTATCCAGTTATTTCCTACGGTGTCCCTGAAAGCTCAGAGCAAAACACTATGAAGTACAACACAACACAATACCAAGGGGGAAATACTTGTGCCATTGACTGAAAATAGTATTTGATATTCAAGTAAAACATTACTTACTACTTAGTACTTGATGTAGGAACCTCTCAAAGGGGATTTTGGTCCACTCTCCTGCTTCATAACTTGAAACTTCAGCTCCCTCCAGAGGAGGACAGTGGTCTGGGGACCAACTAGGCCCCTCCATGACCTGAATGTGTTTCTTCTTTAGCCACTCCTGTGAGCCTTGGCAGAGTGTTTAGGGTCAATGTTACTTTGGGAGACCAATCTTCTGTCAAATCCTGTATGACTGTGTGTGCTTGAAAATAAAATAAGACAAAACATACCCCGACCCGAAAACCCTGACCCCAAAACACCCCTGACCCCTGTGTTGGCGAACACAGGGATCTTTATTGAATCTCACACAACAGCATGTCATGGGAGGGCAGCTCCCCAACCGGAACGATAGATACTGCTTTATGAAGGGAATATGTAAAATAAGTAATTTATTTGTAAATGGAGAATTTAGATCATTCCCAGTTATAAATGTTTATCCCCATTAGACTATTGAAAATATGACAGAAATAGTGTTGTATGAACATATGCTGGCAAGAGTTAATAATGTCGGGGGGCCACGGGACCGTTTCTTTACTGTGGGTTTGTAAGAACAACAGGAATTGAGGAGATGGTATAGGTGTGAGTAAATTCAGTGCGAAATAAATAAATAAAATCAAAAAAAAAAAAAAGGAAGTCAGAGTCATACATCTACCAGCCCATCACCGGCACGTGTCCAAACCAACAACATTTTCAAAAGACAATATTTGTATTCTAAAAACGCATTTAGGCAGAGTCAGGCTAGAAAAGAGATAAACAGAAGTCAATGTACAGTATGTCTGTGGGCAGCTTTTGTCAGCCATTGGAACGCTCAGAGGCCCACGCCAATTTGCAGGCACTGTTCACAAAATCATTGCAAATGACCACACTTTTGCATTATTGTCTGCTGATTACAGAGAAATGGGTTATTACTGGTTATTGAAAATGTGCAATTGTTTGTTCCAACTTTGAGTGGGATATTGCTTAGCTTTATATAACGTAGTTAAACGGCCATCAGGTCCTAAGTGGGTCCTCATTTCTGAGGAGCATAGCTGCTAATGTGACGAATGCTGATGCAAAAAGCTCGTCACATCTCAGGTGCTAGATGCTGAAGAGTACACCAGCGAATGCTTATTCGCAGCTTCTTACCTCATAAAATGGCAATCAAGGTTTTGTTTAAATCAGCTGCCTTCAATCAGAGAGGCTGTGCAAATGTTTAGGAGCCATTGTGGACCGTCCAATACAGAGAACAGTGATGTCTGTGGTACATCAACGTGAACAACAAAAGCAACACACACAGACACATGACATGTATGAGTGAGGGAGTGAGATGATGATGATGATGATGAGTGACTTCCATCCCAGACAGGTACAGTTTACCTGAGGGGCACAGAGCCCAACAACAACAAACAGGTGTGGACAAAAATCACCATTAGGGGGTATTGCACAAAACCCCTCTGACGGTTCCAGAACATTCCCAATGATCGCTGCGGCACACAGGCTTCAAACCTGAGGCTCGCTCACGGCTGCATCTCCTCATGAATTGTCGACGATATTAACTCAGACCCCGTGTTCACGATTTTTGTATTTTCTGTAATGTGACACAATGTTAAATGTATGTGTAACCTCCTTTGTCAAACCTCAAACCTGTGCATCGAAAAAAAGATGCTTTAATAAATAGAGTGGCTGAATAGTCACTTAATATCAATATTTAACAACAAACAGTTGACAAAGAAAATTCTTAGTAGACCTAGTTATGAAGGGATCTTCATAACAAATTGTTAAACAGCATTTCAACAGCAATATTCTTTTTCAAACTTTCAAACAAACTAAATGTACTGTATGTCCTGGATAAAAATCTACAAACAAAGTTTGTTTTTTTTCTTTTAAAGCCCATGGAATTTTAAGAGATTGCATTCATGTCTAATTGTATATCTAATTGTATTAGCAGAAGAAGGTGCAGGCTAATGTTTGAAATTTACATCTCACTCCACAAGATTTCTCTCTGCTCCATAATGCACAGACACACCATTCACCATAGTGCATGTCGCTGAAGCTACTACGGTCTGAATCGAACTGTTTCCCAGTTGATAATAGATCGATTGAATATACAAAGATTCATTACATTTGACTGGTCTGTGTCCAGAGCCGGAGGACGAGTTCTGTTCATTGACAGTTTGCTTCCTGAGAGCAGGTCTGTATGAGCCACTGCCGAGGAAACCAAGTGTGGCCTGAAATTAACTGGATATTGATTCAGCCCAGAGCATTCCCCAAGACAGATCTGTCTCGCAGCACCCACTCTGGATTCAGACTAGGGACATACTGTACAGTAAATTTTGCACTGCAGATGTGTCAAGTTAAACAATTATTAATGTTTAACTGATTCCTCTTCTTGTTTGCATACACAACAAATAAAATCAAATACTACCAATACAGTTTGACAGCACATAATAAACTATAAGGAACCTGAAACAAGTATTCATAGATGACTGTCAGGTACTTTATGTGGGCAAAAGACGGCAGGTTCACCCCTAGAAAAGGAGATTTTGAGATTAAACAAGAGTGTGCATCACTCTGACTTTCCATGAAGGGACCTCACTGTGGAACGCAGACTTGGTAAAACTAACCAGAACACACAGGAGGTTCTAGTCCAAGACTTACCAAGACTAAACTTCCCAAACACCAGGATCACTGAAGCATTCATGTGCCTGTCACTTATATTTCAATGCCACTATGAGACAAAGTTGACCTGTATATTAAAAAATAATGTAATGAGGATACCAGGAGGGATGTACTTTTACTTGCTTTGAACTATACAACCGAGACAACATTTTGAAGCTTTTTCTGTTAAAATGCTGTATAACATTTATATCCAAACTGTCAGGAAAACGTGGTAATTGCTGCTGAAACTTGCTATGGATGAGTTGTGCAGTGACAGCAGCCATTAAGTTGTGTACAGAGAGCACCATGCTAGCTGCAGGGCTCCAGGGAGACTTGTCAGTGCCTTTTAGTGAAAGAGGAGTGTGATCGAGTACCCGCCCTTATGTATCTCCCACTCCGTGAGCAGCTACACTGCTTAAAGAATGCCAATGACTGACAGCCTGAAATCTCCAAACTGCTTATTGTACTGCTAAATCTTATGAATAATACATTGTCCAGTAAAGGGTAAGTTGCTGTGTTTGAAATGAGCCCAGATATCAATATCTAGTGTTGTTCATACCGCTTCTATTGTTTCGTAACGTCTCCTCACCTTTGGCACATTTTGAGTTAAAGCTGTTTGACTGAATGTAGCTGCTGTACACCCAAAGATTTTCATATTTAATTCATACATCAGTGATCACCAGCAATCTACGGAATTGTCCAAATTACGCTGTCCTGGCTGGAAGGCACACTCATTAACAGGATGGTATTATCATTTTCATTGCTTCCATGTGTTACATGCCCAACTAGCTATTTGAATGCAAAACAGCAGCACAGCACATAAAGCAGATTAGTATGCTGGTAATACCCATACTCTTAAGGTCATTAGAATAGATAAACACATGCAGCATATTTGAAAATGGCCTAATGCTAAATTGTTTCCTTCCTCTGAGGGCTCAGACAGCTGTGAAACGATCATCAACAGGCAAAGACAAAGAATACCAAAGTGCAGTTGTTATTCAGAGAGGGGAAGTGCGCTTTAGTCTGACACGATTAGCTTCTTTATCCTCTGCATTCGCTCACTGTCATAGTGCCTGAATAAGCCTTTCTGCAAGCTGGTTCGAGTGTCTCTCGAAAATGTGGATTCTGTTCAGCACCCGAAACCTCTGCATGACATTAAACTAATTCTGCAAATATGAATAACCACTGTTGAGTATGAATAATCTGAATGTAATTTTCCGACAAAGAAGTTAAGCTTGAGTATTTAGCATCTTCAAAGTAGCATTCTTTGTTAAAAAAAAAAGCCTGTGTAATTTGAATATAATTATAAATAATTCCTTTTCAATGGTGTTATAATCAAATAAATATGTATTAACTGTTGTTTGTGTGCACATGTAATAGTCATATACACGACATATAAACCTAAAACTCATGAAATATATTTAGATCAGCATTAAAGATAGAAAATATAATAGAATAAAAAGTTTTTTCCTCTACACATACTTACACTTAGACTCACCATTCCCAGAGTGATGATGTAACTTTGATTACAACTATATATGTATATACATATTTGTATATAGATATATTATTCATATCGTGTCGCCCCCACAGTGTCTGCCGAAAAGGAATTTCAGTCAGTGACCCCCTGCTCTGCATCTAGGACACCCTGTCGTTGATTGAACAGTGATCCCCATATCAACATATCAACTCTCTCAGGTCTCTGTATTCAAACTGAAACTCATTAGAAGTCTCATCATGCGATACCCATGAAAAGTCCCTGAGGATGGGCTGCTAGTCTTGAATACTATCCTGTTAATATACAACGCCAGAAGGAAGTGTGTTGAACAGAGAGCTCCATCAGGTTTCATTTAGCCGCTGTGAAGTGATGAAGAAGCAGAAATCATATCCCTTCTTGCAGCACTATTAATTAGAAGGAGCTTTGCTAGAGAGGTCCTCCTCCATTCTGGATCCCTTTGCTCTCTTTGAGGAAATCGATTTGCGTCTCTCTGGCTGCCAATGTGTCTGGCAAACTTGTTTTCCATTGCAGCTGTGATACCATTTGCATGAGTCTGTTTGTCTGCTTTGAACCTGCAAGGCCAGATGACCCCGTCAAAGGGTGGTCCCATCCCATGTTTGGATCTTTGATTCAGTATTATTTTATGATTAATTAACCAATTATTTGTCATTATCTGCAGCATCTGCACCAGCCCCTGCACCTGTTGTGGGTATTGGTGAGTCGGGGCTCGACAAGAATAAGCAACAACAGGTTGGAGAAAATAGGGTAACAGCCTGGGGCGGGCAGCAAAAAGACTCTTCCTGGATGTGCACACAATGCTGTGTTTTCCCTCCGCCTGCAGCTGGACCGTGACTGTGGCTGAATGACTCGACAGTTAAAAGGAAATGCATGGTTTGGTTGAAAAAGGAAGGAGAATGTTTTGCTTTTCACTTGCACACACGTCATGAAGTGTGATGAGTATGGTAATATGATGTTGGACCCATTTACCTCAAAGTTGAACTGCTGCTGAAAATAGGATGACAAAACTTAATAAAATGTTTCCTACACTTCTCTTTTGGGAGCTTTTATTTCATTTATATATTACTTCCAGTACTTTTTTAAGCTAGGAATCAGGTAAATCAATTTCAAACAAGAAAACAGGTCGTTCACATGATTAAAGGTATGTTTTCACAAGAGGTTGAAACCTTTTATAAAAAACAGATTTAAAAATATCCCAACGTTTTCCTGGGGACGAGGTTTTGGTCTTTTTGCCAATATCAGGTTGTAGCTTATAGGCTCACTATAGTGGAACATATTTGATGGAGGAGAAGGGAGGTGACAGAGATCACCAGATCATCGGCGGAGAAATCGTCTCTGTCACGTTAATACGATTTATTTTGATAGGGCTGACAGGAATCAGGAAGTGGGGTTTCCTTCGGGAACAAGTGAAGTTGCTGCTGAAATGTCCCACTTCCACTTCCACCTACAGAAGATTAAGTGGATGTGGATGTTGGAGGAGCAGGTTTTGTTACTAAATTGGACTTATTGAAAGGATCCAGCTAACAGAAATGTGTTTGTCACTGATGATGTTTTTCTGCAGTACCAGGTCATGGCTTTTGGCATGTGTCTTTCTATTTTCTTTCCTTTTTTTCTGTGCTTAATGAATATCATTGCCTGTTCAGTTGGAGCGATGCATACGTTCCAACATGTGGCCTGAACACCTGGAACATTTGCATTGGCTATTTTTGTTGCTAAATGGATTCCAGCTGAAGTGTTAACTCAGAATGTGAATACGTTGACCCAGCTCTGACCTATATCTAAGCGTTGGGAGGAGGTTGGGTGAGGCCAGCAAACAATGAAACTGAGCTTTGCCATTCATAACCATGGTAGATTATTACTGTGGCCTTTGCAATCATTTTTCAGCAGTGGCTTCACATTTAATTAACCTGCTAAGACCAAAAGTTACATTTCAGTGGTCTAATACTCGCCAGCTGGCCTTTGACAAGAACTCGTCTATTGAATGCACCCATCCTGGTTCCTCCGCATTAGATTATTATGTTATTATGTTCATTAGATCATCTTCAGGAAGGCACCGGTGCTGTTGTGCCCTGATTTCTTTGTTTTCAAAGAAACATGACAAAAGGTACTCAACCACTGTTCAACCACTGAAAGTTTTGGATCTGGAGCACTGAGGAGTTGATCCTCGTTCCTGTCATTGTGTGTACTAATCCTAATCCCCTCGTTTTCATATAGAATGATGCGTTTATGTTTACAGACACGTCTGTGGCAGAGATGATGGTGACTGACACCTTGTCGTGTCGACAGTAAACTCTTGAATCGTTCCCTGTGTTCATGTTTTGGTCCTTTGCGGGTTTACATTGTTCAGTGACTCAATCATGGGGTGTTACGTCATCCCCTTCTGAGGGTTCACCCTCCTTTTTAGGATCAAGTGGTTGCCCCTACTGGTGGGTAGAATCTATTAAGGACCCCCTCCCTCTCTCACCCAGCAGACTTCTACAGACAGCGGGTGTTTTTTTCTTTTTGTTTCACCCTCTGGTGGGACCGGTTGTAATCTTTCGGCAGCTGGTCTGACGATCGATCCTACAACTTTCTTTGGACGATTTTGGCCGGCCCATCGGTTTATTTGTTTTTTATTTTTTTCGTTTGGGAGTTTGATTCCTTGACTGATCAATTGTTGTATGGGCACCTGGGGTGTAATGAACTGTAACTTTATAACTCATCCACTTGTTTTCACTCAGGGGTTTGTCTCTCCTTCATAGGAGTCATAACAACAGTTTTCTGATCACTTAAATGCATTGGAATTTCCCATACTGAAGAAAATATGGGAATTAAAAGATCCATTTGAAAAACATCCAGTCCACTAAATATGGATTTGATCTTTTGTATAGATGTAATTATTATGTTAACAAAAATATAAATGGAATTTCTGTTTTGCATTGAAATCTGTTGGTTTTGATCCAACTGGACTCATTTGTTGAGTTGTCAAACAATGACTTGTTCTTGTTGTTGTCACACTTGTTATTTCTCATTATTCTACAGTTACAGTTGCTACAGTTATTCACAACGCACGATGGGCGTCTAAGGAGTAAGATTAATAAAGCAGGTGGGAAATTTCCTGCCAAGTAATTGTTCTGAAAGTCGGTGGGCTCTGTCGACATCGTTGAAAAGGATGGTGACAGCGCCAGCAGCAGAACCTGGGACCTCTTTAATGGATGGGATGGAGAGACACATTTAGCTAAGCTGTGTGTGTCTTTGTGTGTGTGTGTGTGTGAGAGAGAGAGAGAGAGAAAGAGGAAGAGAGAGAGAGATTTGTGGGGGGAAAGGGGGTGGGAAGGGGGTGAACAGGTTGCTGCCTGCCCTTTGGTCAGCAGCTATTAGAAATACAGCAGATGGAACTGATGAACCATTTCCATAGAGTTAGGGCACTTAACAAGCTGCTTCCAATTATCTACCACTGTGTGCTCAAAAGAATGTAGATCTATGGCTTTGTCTTGTCTTTTCTTTATGGTACGTAAAAATCTAGTCTACACCATGGCAACAAACGATCAGCAACTGAACCACCAAGTTTATTCCAGCATTCCTGTTTAGGAATATTGTAAGACTCTGCTGACAGCCCTGTGGTAGTATTTAGTATTTGTATGCGTTCATTGTCCTTTAAATGAGTAACATTGTAGGATGTGACCACTTAACTCCACTAGCATAGGATGAACAACCAACCCGAACTCTTAAAGCT
>CAAKHB010006611.1:0-13313 GCA_901007665.1 Aeoliscus strigatus
CAGCTTAAGTGAAATGAAAACAGTGACTTCAATGTGCGTGAGCCTCTTGTGAAAGGAATTTACCCTCACTGGAGTAGTAATTTAATAATGTGAGACACAAGAGTGTGTGTGTGTGTGTGTGTGTGTAAGGGGATGGGGGTCATGGAAAGTTAAAACATGTTGACAGGCCAGATTATTCCTCAGTGGTGGTGTCACTCTGCTGCTGATGCGGATGTGATCATACGTCTCGTTCCGATTCAGACGTAACAAACCATAACACACGTCCATCTCAGTGGTCCATGGCTGCAGATGTATTGCATTTTGTGTTGCTGTTCAGATTATTAGAGAAGGAATTGCTCGCACATGTCTGTCTCATCAAGTGGCTGTACGATGGAGGGGGGGGGCTGAGACAGCTTGAGTTAATAAGGATTATGTAACAGGGGACTTGATGAGTTTTTCCTCAAAACAGCTGTTACCACCCTCCTTCTACCTGATTAATGTGCTCCACTTACAACAAATCCAGCACGGCGCTCGTTCAACAGATGACTGGAGAAAAACATCTGCAGGAATGTGAGATGTCAAAGGTCAATCCTGTTTCTTAAACTGACACACGGCCTTATTACATGCAGAGTGCTGAAGGTTTCACAGTTTTTATACTGATATTCTCACTGCTTGGACAACCAGTCAGAAGTCAGTCAGTAGGCCCACAACCAGACGCTGATGGAGAGGCTAATGGACCATCTGAGTTTGGGACATCTCTTTAAACATTCCGTACATACACTTCATGAATTTGTGTGTTGCGGTGATGACGCGGGTCAGGAGATCAACCTGTCTGAGGTGATCCAGTGAGACACACCTGGGCAGGACATTCATGGAATCTGTATCGACCGCATCAGTGCAAAAATTATGTTGTGCCACACTGGATATTTTCTGAATATCATCGTCGTTTCTCTGCAATCCAGCTATTTATTCCCAACAATATCATGATTCATCAGTCTGTTGCTAAGCGCTGCTCATGTGAATATTGGGTTCCTACTGCGTGTCATGAGATCGACTGTTGTCCAAAGTGGCGCTGTCCATATAAGATGTGACTTGACTTGGTGGCAGCCTGTGTTCTTTGCCTTGACATGATGATATTGTTGTTCTGTTGCTAGGTGAGCGATGCCGCAGCTTCATTGATTTGGCTCCTGCATCAGAGAAAGGTGAGTATCGAATGAGGATCCACAACAATTTAGTTCAATTTAAGGTTTGGTTCAGTCAGATCAAGTATGGAGTGCACTATAATTCACAATAATAACACCAGAAAAAGCTGATATCCACTATCCTGTACTATCTTGGGCTGCAATTTGCATATATGTTCTTAAAATATTTTAGCAAATCTTCTTGAACAGCGTCTAAGTTTTGAACTCACAGTCACAAGATGACTCGGCAGATTTCAGATTTCAAATTCACGTTTGAAAGCAGATAAGATGAGGGGTCCCGTCCTCCACATAAAGACGTCTGAGAGAAGACATAGGCCTGTGTGTCTGTTTCTGCAGGGATGCTGTGGCTGTCGCTGGTTTCAGAGATGCTGTACATCGTCCTGCTGGTCGTGGGCTTCAGCCTCATGTGTCTCGAGCTCGTCCACTCCAGCAACGTCATCGATGGACTCAAGCTCAATGCCTTTGCCGCGGTTTTCACTGTGCTCTCAGGTCAGCTGGTTTTAAATCCTGGTAGTGGTTTGTGACCAGGTCTGTACTCATATAGTCACGGCTCAAGTGTCCATGATTGATTTTTTGTGGTACGTTCTTCAAGGATATATGGGTAAACATATCATCTATCAACTATCATCTAATAGTAAGAATAGTAGGTATAGTAGTATAGTAGTATAGTAGATGAAATCCAATTCCAGAATGGATGTGTAATAATCAGACAATGTTCTCCAAATAAAAGCACTGTGGCCTGTTCCAGAAATCAGGTTTAGTAAAAACCTATAGTTTGTTGATCCTGAAATAAGGAAAACTCCTGCAGAATCCTGTCCTACTGAATTCAAACATATGAAACTCTAAAGACATTCGGCTGGGTTTCTGTCAGTTTACATGAAAATAAAATTGAAAAATCAGCATTTTCAGCAATGAACACCGGATTTTGATCATTGTTTTCAACTGTCCACTCTCTGGGATTTCAGGTCTCCTCGGCATGGTGGCTCACGTGATGTACACACAAGTCTTCCAGGTCACTGTCAGTCTGGGGCCTCCTGACTGGAGGCCCTACAACTGGGACTATGGCTGGTCCTTCTGGTACTTCCTTTTAGTGTCATATCTGATGTGCTCTGAAGATGCGTCATGGACACTACCAGTCAAAAGTTTGTCCAAACTTTTGACTGGTAGTGTGGATGCATTTGTTGTGACAAAAGCAGACGAGGGATTCTGTTTATCCTCCCGCCGCCCCAAATAGTCAGCTCCAGCCTCACCTCTGCTCAGCATCGCTGTCTGTAATGAAAAAAGCCAAAGCTCTCATGTTCTGCAGGATTAGGCTTTGGTGCCCAAAGCCCCAATACAGGCGTGATTGGAATTGCATAAGGGGATAATATTTCACTCCTTCACAATATGCATAGTATGCAGAAAATTCATCACACAGTCTAAACAATTCTTAACCTTTAGGGAGCATTTACTAACCTGAAGCGTGAAGTAGATGAGGTGATGATTTGATTGTCTGACCTCTCATGCGACCCTGTGCTACGCTAGAGTGGACCAGTGGGCCTAAAGAGATTGACACTAATCAAGACAGAGGCAAAATATTGAGGGAGACATATCAGAATGTTGTGTAGAATGAGTGCTTAGGTACTTAACGGACATGCCAACAATGTTCTGAACCCGATTTGTTCTACTGTGTTCGTCAGCATGGCCTGGGCATCCTTCACCTGCTGCATGGGTGCATCAGTGACCACGTTGAACTCCTATACGAAGACCGTCATTGAGTTCAGGCACAAGCGCAAGACCTTTGAACAAAGCATCCGAGAGGAACAAGCACGGGAAGCTTTCGGATATTACCGGGATCGCTCTGTTCACTCCATCTCGAAAACTGTGGAGGTGTATTCTAGCCAGAGCCTAAAAAGTGGCAGAAAAACACCAATACCTTCTGATTCCCTGGACCTGAGTGACATTCAGGGGTCTTTGGGGGAGGTAGAGTGCTGAAAGAAACGAAAGAGGAATAAGGGAGTGGATTGAAGCGTAGATTTAGAGGCACTCGGGCAGCTCCATCAGAAACATTTGAACTGCCTTAATCAAATTCTCTTCCTGTGTTGTCACTGTCATCAGTCAAAATCCAACCAAACCAGCTGAGACGTGGTCATGAAATGATCTGATGGCTGATGATGTTCTTGTGTACACATATAGATTGAAATTAAAGTGTTGTCAAAGCCCGAGAAATATGCCAGTCGCCTTATTAAACAGGCTTAGGTTAATCAATAAATCAATGCAAATCATCTAATCATCGAATTATAAGGACAGGGGAACAATTGAACTTGTTTTCATAAATTGCGAAACAAAGACATGAAATGCTGTTAGCTCATCCTGTGCCTACAGAGATCACGTGTCGTGTTGTAAATACATTGTGGAGTGTAAATGTGCTTTTTTTTTTATGCAGAATGGTTGTGGGAACTAATTCAGCTGCAGTTGATGTTCCATTTATTGTCTGAATATTCTACTGGAATTCATGTTTCACATAAAAGAAACACATTTGACCAAAAAATAAAACAAACCTCACACTAAGTCTCTGCACCGTCGTACCACTTTGTCACCTATGGAAAATAAGTCCTAGTTACAAGGAGGGTGGAATAGGATGGAAGTTCCTCCAGGGCTTTTCGCCGGGGGGAAGTCTGAACGATTCTACACACAACAGCTGCGTGAATGCTTCGGAATCACTTGTATCCTAGTTGCATTTTCAGAGTTGACGAGCCGCTGATTCAAAATGAGTTTAGATCAAGAGGATGATACAAGTATGCATTCACAAAAGACTTTGTCCCATGTCTGAATGAACTGCATACATGTTCTGATGTTATTTTCCAGTGACGGAAGTGACAAAACACTTTCCGTGTTCGACAGTGTCTGTCTCCAGTCCATCTCCAGCCGTCCTCGTGCAAGACGCTGAACCACTTGTTGCTCCGTACAAGCTGGTAGGAAAAAGGGATGGAAGATTTCTGGTAAATTTCCAGAAACTTGCCATGGGAATTTAAGCTCAGGTATTTTGGGAAATATTCAATGAATGGTCAATGAAATGTTGTTAGCTATAGCTTACTGTTAACAGCTAACATTATCTACTGTATGAAAACATGTTTATGAGTTAAACATTAATACCATACATGTCAACATGTCAAACCTGTGGCGTCAAGACTCCATGTTCTGGGCTCAAACAAGTGCTCTCAGTTGTTCAGCATTCTAGAAATCACCTGTGCATGTGATGGAGGAAGCACGGTGCAGGTAGGTGTCATGGTCTCCTGGGGGGCAGTTGGCAGTGTGCTATTAGCTAGTGGTGTGTGGAACAGCATCATACTCTAAAAGTGTACCCACATGAAATCTGCTTCTTTTAGTCAGGGTTATGATCAAATATATTTAAAATCCCTGTCGAGAGCCAACTTTCAGTTTTGTAAATTCCAGGCTTATTGACCATAAACGCCCATTAAATCGTATGTAAAGTTTCCAACCTTCCAACCGTTTAATTTTGCAGCTCTACTCCAATTCTACTCCAGACCAGCTGGTTTGCTCCTGGCATGACATCAGCGTGTGGACATGAACAGGCGACTGAATGCCTGTGGCAATCACAAATACACCCGAGTTACCGTTTACTACAGGACGTGATGTGTTGACATGGGTTTGTAATTTTAATTGATTGTCATTTGATTTGCAGACAATAAACACAGAGTCTTGCACTATTGTCACTTCCTTAAAATCTGTTGGAAAGCTGAAAAACTGTAATAAGGTGCAAATTGATCGAGGCATTGTCCCTGAAACACCTTGGGAGGGCAGTGTTGTGCTACTCTAGCAATGGTAGTGTGGCACATTTGGATTTAAGAACGTTTTAGAAGTCTATTGCCTTTGTTTTAGTATAAATAGCCTATGGTATTCATGTACAAATGATATATTGTGGCACAAGGGTGAGTCTGTTGTTTATTTGTGAAAATGTGCACAAAGAGGTGAGGTGGTATCATCAGTTATCATGATCACTTACACTGCTTACAAACCAGTATATAATCTGAATGACAGCAACTCCATCCATCGATGATAAGGTCAGGGTGTTGTTCAGTAGCCATCATCAAACTCATTCTGGGCCTGCTGCCGGGCCAACATGGCCTGAATGAGGCCAGTGGAGCCCAAAGGAGTTGAATTTGGGGGGTTAGGAGAGGACCACTGGCTCCTGTCCTGCTCCACCTCTCGCTGCCTCACCTGCATGACCTGCATCAGAACTGCAGACGGCAGGTCACCGGCAGACACCGTTTCATCATCCACTGGTCTTTGTCTGCTTTGCGCTGCCTGGATTTCAGTGCTGGATCTACTGACAGAGTTTTCAGAAAGTACTAATGTACTGTGATATTCGTGCCACCCATGATCCTGGCTCATCTGTGTGGCTTGCGAGTCTTGTGTGAAGGAGAACTGGTGCTTTCCTGGCATCCTGTACGAATCCTGTTCCTCTACTCTCTGACGGGCTGTCATTGTCTGGATCCAAGCGTGGGAGGAGGGGATATCTGAGGGAACGAGTACTTCGTCAGCACTCCATCTCTCCTCTTCTCCGAGTCGCTGACGACCAAGTAAAGTCTTAACCATGGCGTTTGAGTTCGACTGACCTCTGGAGGTGTCATCAAAACCCCGTCTGGCATGCTGAAGCACAAGATGATATCATAATTGGTAAATGGAATGCACTTATATAGTACTATTTCTGCACCTTCATGGTGCCCAAAGCACTTTCACACACACATCCATACACCAATCGGCGGCTGGTAACAACTCAACAAGTCTAAGGTAAAGTTCAACAAACTTGTGGATTCTTCTGTTTCTGATTTTTATTCCGTTGGGATTTTTGGAGGTCCTGTAGCTTTTCCAGCAGGAAGGACTTGTTATTTCGCTCCTGGGGAGAGAAACAGAGGTACAAAGAAAACTGGAATAAAAAGCAGATATTAGAAAAAAAAACAAAACCCCAAAACAACAAATCATTCAATAAAATCATTTTACTGGTCACTGTTTGATGAACGGCCACTCACATTAACAATCTGCTGTCTCAATAGACCAATGAGCTGCTGGCGACCCTTAGTGATTTGCCAGTAGATATGTATGACGACACTGAGCAAAAAATAACAACAGATTACATGCAGATTACTTTGCATTGAAATTTAAACAAACTCTCACAGCAGAGAATGTTTCAATCTGGATTTTAAGATCTTGATTTGCTAATTACGACAGCAACAGAAAAAGTGGGAAAAGCTTTCTCACACACACACACACACACACACACACACACACACACACACTTACAGTATTATAAGTGTGCCAATAAAGTAGAAGATTTCACTTCTGATGATATTGTCATAAATCCAAATGGCCCACTGGCAACCGGAGATGTGATCCAGATCATCTGTCCAGGCTTTAACCATACTGACTGTGCTGTCAAGTCCCTGAAAAGGACCACACTGCCGAGAAGGAGTCAGTCTGCAGAAAAAAACCAAGGCGAGGCGTGATTTGACACAAATAAATGAGAGAATGACACACGATGGTCGTCATACCTCCAGGCAGTGTATGCAACCATGCACAGGGCTCCCACAAAGAAGGGGAAGAAGAGGAGCACAATGAAGGTGGTTTGCAACCTTGCTACCTTGCTCATCTGCTGTGGAGGCTGACAGTTGTGAGTCAAGCTGATCTGGGGACAAACACATACTTATGTAATTCTCCTTTTTCATTCATGTATGAGTGTATTTCAGCCCGTCACTCCATGATGAAAACACAAAGAGTTCTGTCTCTTTTCAATGGTGGTGCTCCAAAAGGCAGACAGCATACTCATGAATCATTCAATGATCCAGGTCCAGTTACCAATCATTCTGAATTCATTTACGGCACAGTACAATGCAACCAAAAGACTTAGTCCCTAATTCCTGAACACAAATTAAAGCTTGTCAGGTAGGTCAAGTAACATGATGCTGGAGAGTGGAGCAGCATTGTATCGTGTATCATAGCAGTTTGGGTCATATCATAGCAGACCCCATAAAACCATGTGAACTAATATTTACCTTCTTCAGGTAAAACAGCATTAAAAACTTCAAGATCTGGATGGCTGGCAGCAGAGGGGAGAAATAGATCCCAATCCTTTGGAGAGAGATACAGCGGTAAAATTGCACAGCGACCAAGAGCAAACCAGAGCAGTCTCATTCTGTAGTAAAGTACTGAATCAATCTAGTTACCAGGTCAGAGTCTGAGTATAGATGAGTTCGAGAACATTTCTGGCCACATCAAACTCTGGAACGCCCATTTGTGGTAAACATCTGGTTCCAATGAAGCTGTGAAGAATGAAAGAAATATGATACATTTAAAATGGTTGAAAGCAGATATGCTTTCACCTCTGAAATCTCTGTAACTCACTTCCTGAGAAACTCGCCAAAGAAGCATCCTAACAGCAAAAAGATGAAGTCACAAATGACCAAGCGGTACAAGGCCTGTCCAACCATAGACTCCCAACACTGGAAGGGAACATGTCCCAGAGATCAGCATCATCAGCAGCAGCATCATCAAACTGGTGTATTTACAAAAGTCAGTGAACTGAGGACAAGGCAAACTTACTAAAACCGTCTTTGCCACCACATTCGTCCAGTTGTAACATAACACAGCCAGAATGAGCATCTTGAGGAAAACAGTTCTGGAAGTGAGGGGAGACACCATTTGTATTTTTTTTTTGCGTAGTCACAAGTGGCATCTCAAAAATCTCTAAATGGGAAAATGCATTGTTATTATATTATATATATTACATATTATACCAACGGCAAAGGCCCTGCCGTCTAACCTGACTATCAAAGCATAGATCTGTTTGCGCTGGCTGGAGTAACATTCAAACTTGTTGAAGAACGAGTAAAGTTGCGGGGCGAGCAGGTTCATCAGAGACGCCACAAAGGGAACCAGGAGAGTTTCTGCCTCCTGAAGGAAAGACCAGGTGGCAGGATCCATTTTCCGCTGTAAAGATATCAAATGGAGGTTATTTGATAGTGAAAACTGATGCTTGTGATGTATCATGTGATATTTCAGGCTGATTAACATTTTTAAGGTCCGATTCTTTCAGAACGGTTACATTCAAATGGATGTGAAACTGTGTTTAATTGTATTTTGTATTTTTTTTTCTGACAAAGACACTGTCTTTCCTTTGGCGGCGGTGTCCATCAATACAAACTGTTTAGTCTGTGTACCCTCTGTTCAAACTGGCACAGGTAGTAGATTCCGGCTCCACAGCCAACAGCCAAACTGGTGGAGAGCAGCCACGAACCGATATAAACCCCAAAGTGCTTCAGCTTTTCAGAGAGAGTCAGCAGCTCCCTGTTGTCCGTCTCTGACAGCAACTCCTGAGAGGACGCAAGAGGTGGAGCAACTTCAACTATGTCCTTAGGCTTGTAAGTATCCAGTATTAGTAGCATTATAGTATTAATACAGAGCTGGTTTGCACCTTTAGTTGGACACGGAGGTTGTTCTTTTGCTGTCTCACTGCTCTCTCATTGGTTATTCTAAAATCCCAACTGCACAACAGCTGCCACGTGCTGCTTGAGGTTGTATCCACGAGCTCATAGTTTCTCTTGAATGAATTTGCCATGCTGCATAAAGATAGAGACAGAGCACTTTAAGTATGAACGCAGTGATGTACGACACACCCCAGATGATACTGCACTAGTGATGAGAAGTCTAGTGCTTTTCAAACGTCCAGGTCTTTCTGCTCGGCTCCATTAGAAAATTTGTCTCTTACAGCTCCCTTAAGACTCTTCATTAGGATCAGTCATAGCCTTCCATTTTAGCCATATTTAACTATTATTTATGGTTGTGTGTGTTTTGTCAAAAAATATAGAGTTACTATTGTTTAACATTTTAATCCAACCCTTAGATGAACAGCTTATTATTTGTCCTGTTTTTGAAAAGACTCATGAAAAGACGCTGCACATCGAGACTGAAGATCACCTGAAGATCAGTGTGATTCCACACAGCACCAAATAAACCGCGATGGTGAGGAAATAGGCCAGCTGCATGTTGTAGTCCACGAGGCCCACAAGGGTTTCATTGCTGTAACCACCGTAGTACATGATGGTGTAGTTGAAGGAACCCTGAGGAAATCAAGATAGATTGTCAGTTGCATGACTTTTCAGGAGGTAAAATGTATAGTTTGATCTGAGTGTCTACTTACAGCACCGGTCAGTATCTCCAGTCCTCTGAATCTCACTTTTAAGTGCGGGTAGGGTGAGGGGTCGAAAATGAGCAACGGGATAGTGATAAAGCCGAAGTTTATTAAGAAGGAGAAAATGTTGAACACGAGCATCCACTTGAGAAAGACAAAGTAAGAGAGGACGCCGGTGCCAAACCTGCCACCAATCTCTTTCATTGAGCTGTGCCACAGTTCCATGGTCTGTCTGACTGACCTGAGACTGTAATCACACCTGCGCATGGACTGGAGAGACAGTGTGGGACATGAAAGTTGCAGCGTTGCAGCACACAGGGATGAGCATTGAGGATTTTACAGTGTAATCATTTCATGATGAACAGGAGACTCACCAGGGAAACACTCTCAGAGCAATCAGCAAAACATGTATAGTTGCGAGACTGCTGTGGCTGCTTGAACACCAGTACTTGGCTCCTGTGATGGACATGGAAAGGTGTGTTTAGTGTATCGAGCTCTTGTTTGGTATGATTCAAAGACATGATGGATTTCTGCTCTGTATCCCAGTCATGGTTTTGATGACTGTCAGTAATGATCCATGTAACAAGACTAGGGTCCATTTCAAGTACAGCAGTTATATTCGAAGACTCAACATGAAAGACTCTCAGAACTATTAAATCCAGATTTAACTCAGCCATTTCTTTAATACAAATAATTTACTTAAAATTCATCAGTTTAAGTCCCATGCCTTATGTATGACCACTATTGGATTCATTTTTATGTGGCATTTTAACATGGTCATTAGATGTTATTGGATGTCTTGGACATGGACAGTTACCTGATATGTTTTTTCTCTTTAAAACTCTTTGGAAGTTCACGTATTTTGCAGACACGTTCTTGTGTCGAGAGGGCAACAAGTGATTGGACCAGGTCCTGTTCCTCTGTCATGAGGGGGACAACAAACAAACCGTGTATTGTCTTATTACTATATGTAAGGATTATATATTGTCTGAATAAGCAACCTCTCTGAAAACACATCAGGTGACCTCCACTGGAGCAATCCTACACTCATTGTTCCTACCCTTTTCCATCTCATTGGCGTCCTCTGAGACCCCACGATGGCCTGCGTCAGTCCCAGGAACCATGCTCATTCCTGTTATTGTGATTCCCTTCCATCTCATTGTTATGTTGCCTGGATGAAAAAAAACCTTTATTTACAGAGAACTTGTCCAATGTAACATGACAAATTGTCTTCCACAAGAGCATAAAAACAAAGACCATGGAACACAGGGAGACTGAAAATTAAGACCATGAAAAAAATACAAGAAACAACAAAAATAAAGGGGGCAGGGAGGCAATGGCATCACATTAGAAAGAAGTGGCAAATTATAGAATTATATATTATATTATATTAATTATATTTATATATCAGAATTTACTCTGAGCAAGAAATTAAATAAACAGTATGAAATAAGAAATAAAAAAGACTTCATGAATGCAAGCCTATGAAAAATGTGTTTTAACAGAAGTCACTGAGTTTATGAGTTTGACAAGCTGAATAAGCACGGAACCATTGAAGACTAATGTTTTAATCATACCAGACTTAAAAGAACTTATCAGATTGACCTTGGTCAGTTGTGTGATCCGGCCCCTCTGAGAGTCCGATCTGGTTGTTAATATTGTAAAATGGAAGTTCATTCATTTTGAACATTGAAGTTCATTAACTGTAAACATTATCACAATATACTTATTTGCATTAAAACTAAGGGTTGATGTTGTTATTTATAAGTTATCAAGCTGTTACTTTTCTGGTGAAGCCCAGTGGACCCGAACTAACATGAGTGTCAGCAGCAGCACTACTAAACTCCACCATAAGTATGTACAAAGTCACACAGAGGGCCACCCACTGAAATCATGCTGCCATGCAGGACTTTCAGGCTGCATGGACTGGAGGCCAATGGGAATACTTTCCTTCCTCCTCCCGCCCTCCTCCTGCCAGCCCCCCCATGGTCGTGTCCCTATAGCATCATCACTGCTGGTCGGACCATGCCAGGGGTGAAACACGACCCTGTCACCTGGCAAAGCCAGGTCCCCCCTAGCGTAAGGGTTTGTGTGATGTGTTTTCCTGGACGTCCGATGAACAACACAGAGAGAATATGAAGTCATTATAATGAGGATATTAATGACGTCATTGAAAATGATCAATAATAAATAATAAGTACACGGAGCCTGCAAGTACGAATACCAAATCCACCTGGTTTCTTGCTCATTCTGTTCACTCTTTTATTGTTCTATACTTATCCTTCACACAAACAGTACATACTGACACATAAGGGATGCCTTACTTCATGAATGAGACATGTTTGTCCTCACCAACCTTCTATCGCTCTCCAGAGTCTCGCTGTCATGGTAGGCAGGGTTGAAAACACCTCCGTTGGTGTGTCGCGACATGGTATTATTTCAAAACAATCCTCGAATTCTTCTGTGAAGAAGCCAGTCCTTCCTCCTTTTTCTGTCTTCACTGTGCTGGTAGGTGTTCCAGTTTGGGTCAAAACTTCTCAGATGAAGGAACGGAGGAAAGATGGAGGAAGCAGAAGAAGTAGTAACAGTCCATTTACTACTCAGGCATGTTCCAGGTGGAGACTAACATGTCAGGGAAGGATAGGTAACTTTACCTGCTGGTTCCATCCTCATCCATTCATCTTTTATTCACACAGTAGGTTGGGTTTCTACCACATGTAGTCCTGTAGCTCAGTGTTTCCCCCTCTGTGTCTGTGGGATTAGGTACAATATATGATGACAAAACGACAACTGTGAAACGGTATCATTTAATAATCAACCAGCATCACAGACAGGAGTACATGCGGTGTATGAGTGGATACATATGGTTAGAGAATAAATAAAGATGTCTCACACAAACAAACCTGGACGAAACTTGTGTGTTGGTCTGATGATAACCAGAGTTAACCTCATCAAGGTTCAAAGTTCACTGCTTCTGTTCTTAACAAGTCTGTTCAATTATACATGGTCACTTTGTCACTTTATTTGGATTCATATGACGTAAGGGTCCATCTGAAGACGTGGTATCGCTGACCCCTCTGATGAACAGATAGCTATGGAACCAATACAAACTGATTTCACTCTAAATCTACAGCTAAGACTAGATATTTCAATCAATTTATGAACAAAAAGTTAGTCAAATTCTTGCAAGTATTAATTTAGGTACAAATGCAATTGGAAATGATAACTGAGGGATATTATTTTCATATTATGTTCATATTTTGAAATTACACTAACACATTTGTGTATAGCAAATTGAAAATGGTGGTTCTGGTGAAGGAATAAACCAGTGTGCTGGATTGATGCAATGGAATTAAAGTGTTCCTGTGTTTTAAATGCCTCTCTGTCAACAACCAATAATCTCAATGGCAGTGGTTTCTCTTCTTTCCTTTCCTTTTCTTTCTAAATAACAATCAGGGTGATATTCCAAACGGAGACCGAGGACACGGACCGCTGCACCCCGGAGAGGAGTGACAGCAGCAGGATCTACTTCCAGGAAGTGGCAGTTGGAGTTTGTTGTCTATTCCCGACAGCTGAATTTTCCAGCTGTTAGTTTGGCAGTCTGCCGGATTAAGAGTATTTGACCGACAACAAAACGATGGAGGTGGACTCAGGTAAGGCAGAAGTCTGCGTGTCTGTCGCTTTTTGTAGAAATAAGTTTATTCAGAACCCCCCCCGCCCCCATCCTTCAACTTAAGCTAGGCGGCTAATGTTAGCCTCCTAGCAGCAGCTAGCTACAGACCATTAATTCTGGACTGATTAAGACTTTGTTCAAATGAAAAGCAAACGAAGTAATATAGTTGCATATTGTGTTTGGTGTGTGTGTGTGTGTGTGTGTGTGTGTGTGTGTGTGTGTGTGTGTGTGTGTGTGTGTGTGTGTGTGTGTGTGTGTGTGTGTGTGTGTG